>JBBPBX010008986.1:18107-55826 GCA_038048925.1 Garcialebias charrua | reverse complement strand
ATATATATAACTGTTTAAATAATTATTAGTGCGTAGGACTATTCAAGAACACAACATTCTTCACCAGACAGGTTTTCATAGCCATTTCCGGAAAGCTTTATCGTATTTTTTGGACTATAAGGCACACTTAGAATCCATTAATTTTTCTCAACAAAAAAAACAAAAAACAGTGAATCTTATAATCTGGTGTGTTTTATGTATTCATTCTGGTTGTGCTTACTGACCTCAAACCGATTTTATGTGGTACAACTGAACAATCTTGAGAGTTATTGTGAATGAGTTGAATACAATTTGACTTATCTGACTGTTTTTGTTTTGCTTAATGCACCTTATAATCCAAAATATATGGTATTTTCTGTTCTAAAGCTCATCCATCCATTGTCTTTATTATTTGTAGTTTTTTTTCTGTTCAATCTCTATAGTTTTGTGATGTATACATATTTCCAGAATTGATTTTCTCAATAGAAAACTAATACAAATATTAGTAAATGTTCTGAGCGGAACACATGCAAAGTATGAAAATAAACATAAAGGTTCTCCTGAGCAAAGGGTGCAGTTTGAATGTTTAAGTAGTGAATTAAGAGTTTAAGTATTAATGTTTTTCTGACTAAATGTTTATCAAATTTTTAATGCTAAGAGTAAATGCTTTAATATCACTTTATTAAGTTTAGTGTCAAGATGTATTCATTCAACTGGCCTTGAAGGTGGGGAGTTGTGCAATTTTGCTTCAAAGGCCCGGAGTTTCTTTGAAGGACAAAGGGCCCATCCTTCTCAGAAAAGCTATACGGTCTTTGATGAATGGTTGCATATCGCCCATCTCACTTCAAGCCTGCAGTTCTTCTGAAAAGGGGAGTGAGGCACACAATGTGTTTCCATGCATCTCAAGTAGAATTGTTGATGTAAGATAGAGATGAGTTGCAGTTTTCAGTTGAGGGCAAACTGACCCGTGCCTAGCACCGCTTTGCTCTTAAAAAACATGTTTTTGCTAGAGTGAGTGAAGTCATATAGGCACGCACGCACACACACGCACACACGTCACGGTATAAATTAGGAACACCCAGACCAAGAAGTTGAAGTCTGCTGAGAGCCTCCGATCCAGGTGTCTAGCCGTGGCTGATGTGAATTGTCACCCAAGTCGTGCGACTTCCCGACTGTGTCGTGGTGAGAAATTCTTGTAACATCAATGCCTAAGTGTGTGTAAGTTTTACTGTAACGAGATTAAACAGACACTTTGATCTTAGCAGGAAAACTGTTTGTGTGTTTGAACATGTATGTTTACTTTTTTCCTTTATTTGTCACAGACTTCTTTAATAAATGACAGATCAATATTTTTAATTGTCTGTGGTGTGAGTTTTTTACCTAAACAATGTGTGCCTATCCTTCACGAGCCTGAAAGAATGATTTAAAATATGATAAAACATTAAACATTTGGGTTGATTTGAAATATCATAAAACAATTAGTTTTCCAGATATGTTGCTATAGCAGTCTGAAATGGGTGTACACACTCCGTGTAAACAAAGCACTCAGCTAAATCCAACAAGTGGAAGTCTAATTACTAATTGTTCACAACTTTTCATTTAAAAGGCATGTTCACTATTGGAATAAGAGATGTATTGTGCACATTTTGTTTCCTACTTTTCTCTTCCATTGAGTACCCTTAAAGGCCTGTAGGCTAAATCACTGTGTGCTTAACCTGGACAAATAAAATAACAATTAGTCAACAACATATTAGCAAAACAATTGTAGTTATATATGAAGGGTTGGATGCTTATGAGCAATTCAACCAAACACAAAGCAAAAAGGAAACTCTGTTTGTCCTTATATAAACATCTGCTGTGAATAGTAAGCAGTTTTACTTCAATTTGCATAATTTCACAGTTTAATGCTGTACTTTTGGTTGAGTTGTGGATCTAAATACTTCGTGCAAAGCTAAATATATTCTGAGGAAAAACATTTTGTCACAAGCCAGTGGAGAGGAAGATTGGCGCTGTGATAAAACACAGATTCAAACACGGACATTGTAGATTTATGTTGATACTGCAGTTGGACATGGTGAAGGTACAACTTGTATGTGTGCGTGTGACAAGGTGCAGATGATTAATGATCCACGCCTAAAGTGACTGCATCATATTCTCCTCAGCCTCTCGTCCTCGCTCTCTCCATCACCATCTGGCTGTACCGCTCTCCTGTGCTGCTGTAATAACTGCTTTATTGCCATCAGTCTGTTTCTTTTGGGGCAGACGTTAGCATGAGCTGTTTATATATTATTGTATCTTGATGTAACCAAATGCTTTTTATGTTTAGTGTTAAAACTGCATGGAAACATGCTCCAGTTCCTCCTGGGGGGGCTCTCCCAAGTTGTTCCCAGGCCAAATGGATTATACAAAACCTCCAGTGAGTTCTGGGTCTGCCCCGGCGTCTCCTCCCAGAGAGGAGGCAACTTAATCCCATGCCTGAACCACCCCAGCCGACTCCTTTCGATGTGGAGCAGCAGCGGTTCTCTTACGGGCTTCCTATGATAATAGAGCTCATCGCTGAGCTGTGCTGAGCCAGGCCAACCTGCGGAGAAAGCTCATTTCAAATGTTTGCATCTTGAGCTTTTTCACAATAATAAGGGTTAAGGTATTCAAGGCAATGAAATAAAGAGTGTTAAAATAAATAAACATTTAAAAAACGAGGTGAGAAAATATGTTACACACTTTTCTTCTCATATACAGGTAGTCCTGGATGTACGAACGAGTTCCGTTCCTACGCGCCGTCGTAACTCGAAAATCGTCATAAGTCGGAAAATTCATCCAAACGGCACCTCATACGTACAGTACTGTATATCCTTACACATTACCCTACATACTTATAAAATAACACGTACATTCAGAGCCATAATTAAGGGAAAAAAGAGTTAATAACCTACTGGAATGCTGGTGAACCCTTCCTCTGCCTGTTAGCATGTTAGCCCGTTGCTAAGCTGTAGCCTCTCTGCCTCATAAACCTCCGGTCCAAACAAAGGTCTCCTGTACTTTTCCACACGCGGTCCAGAGTTTTACAGTAAGGTCTGTTAGCATGTTAGCCCCTGCTAACCTCCTCCGCCCGTGGCCAGCTAAGGTACACTCTCCCCCCTCCCTCCTGTAAATTTCCGCCTCCGCTGAGTTTCGGTACTGTATTTTTTGGTGTAAACGCGCATAAACCGTGTAACTCGAAACAATGCTTTTCAATCAAAAAAGGCGTTCAATACAAGATCAACTGGACTTTATTTGTTACAGAAGACGTTTCGACCTCTATCCAGAGGGCTTTATCAATTCTATGAACAGACTGTGTGCGCGTGGAGTTAAAACAGTCTTAAGGCCGGCGCAGAGCTCCGCGGTTGTCCGAACGGAGCTCGACGCGCGCAGTGTGTGCGCGCGCGTTCATTGGCACAGCTCTTTTCTCGTTCTCGGTCCTGATCCTTGTTGTAAGAGGAGAGATGACCGGTGGAGAGAGGAGCAGGTTGACCCAGACAGAGAGGAGGACGAGGTAGTTGGTGATGGGACACAGTGAACCCACAGGAGCAAGATCCAATGGTGAGAGAGGCCCTGGAGAGGACCTGATGAGCCTGGCCATGGAAGGTCCAATGGCAGAAGATGTCCCAGCACTGAAGAGGTGTCTGGCAGCTGCTTCAGTAGCAGTCCTCCTCAGAGCGGCAGCAGGTGAGTTGACTTGGTTGATTAGCTGTGGAGGACAGACAGTCAGAAAAACCCAGGAATCCCACAGTACCAGCATTTCAGAATCAACACATTTTGTAAAACTACTGATGCAAATGCCCGTAAACTGCACAAATTGATCTAGTTCAGAATATTCTTTTTGTATTTATTTTATACTATGCAACAGGACCCTTTAATAAACCAGCAGCAATACATTAGTGCTTTTGATTTTTAATATGCTTGAATTTGACAATTTGCTAAATTTCCATATTTACATTACACATAAGGGATGGACTTGCCCTTTTATAAACACTTTCATAAATATATAAAAGAAACTTAAGATAGAATTTTCTGCAAAGATTAAAGTTGCATTGATTCCAGAGACATGGGGAGAGTGGTGGGGGCAAGGACATCCGATGGGGGAGCAGCATGTGACAGGTTGTAGATATCTGTATAGGGGGATGAAAGAGGGTGGTCCACAGGCTGTGATATCATCTAAAGTGGCAAAAAAAGGAGCATCTACAGTGGAGGGATGCATAAAGGAGAAAAGAAAGGGAGGGGTTGCTAGGATCTGCAGTTTATCTGCAATGCATCAGTAGGCCTTTCTCTCCCTCCCCACCTCAGAAGGTGTGGACATGATTGAGGTGGGGAGGGACGGCTCAGCAGCCACGGAAATCAAACTCCTCCATGTTTCACTCACACAACAAAGACGGCAAAACTCCACAAAAAGAGTCATGTCACACACATACAGACACACACACACACACACACACACACAAGTTTGTATTTCTATCTTTAGACGGACTTTGCATTGACTTCCATTCATTTTGCATTGACTTCTATCGCCTAACGCTGACACACCCTAAACCTAAACTCAATCATTACCAGTACACATCTAACACTAAACCTAACCATAACCAGTACATACCTAACGCTAAACTGTACCCTCAGTTCACACCTTGATCCTAAACCTAACCTCTAACTCATCAATGGCACTGCTTCATATGGGGCCTGGGCTTTAGGCCCCATATGAAGCAGTTGGTCTGCACAGTGTAGTATGTGTTGGAAAAATAGGCCTTGCAAGGTAACAAATCCCCCCCCCCACACACACACACACACACACACACACACACACAGACACACACACACACACACAAGCACACACAAAGAAGCCAGCAGAGTGGGCTTTAGTCTTCAGGCATTAGCACCTTAAACGTGCTGATAATTTATCATTAGGACGTACATTTATTATTCAGCTTAGTTAATGTTTGCTAATAAATATTAGGGATAGATAAAAACTGTACCAGACCAAACATTACATGAATAAACAACATCCAGGGTTCTCCTGGAGAGATCACGTGGATCCTGTAGATGTTGAAAATCATGTTCAAGCCTTGAATATTGTGTTGTGTGAAATCTCACGCCTTATTGCAAAATGTGCTGTTTAGGGTATGCGCTGTGAAAAACTCAGCTACTACCGCATCCATTTTTAGCTGAATATCTGTAAAACTGGCTGAGTTACAGCCATTTTGTGTGTGTGTGTGTGTGTTTGTACACATGCTCGTGGTCAATTTGTTGTCACATGTTGCACTGTCAGTTGCCTGATCAGCGATTCGTAAAGCTGTTTACACCTAAAGTAGTATATAGTGCCAAAGCTAAATTACTTAAGAGTTTAATCAATTAAAGGCATTTGAGCTGTTCTTTATGTTAATATCTGGCTGCACTTCTAGTCATCTGTTACCCTGAGAGCTCTGTGATGTGTGTTCAAGACATTTCACACTTAACTGACCGCACACCACAGAAAATTACATTTAGCATGTGGTGTCATTTATATACAACGTTACTGCTGCTGTTCTTCGTTTTTTAATTATTTCTTGAGGTTTTAATGTTGTTTTGAGTGTGTTGCACAACCCCAAATAGACAAACCAAACATTCTTTGCCATCGTTTACGCTAAGAAACATAAAATCTCTTCATTTAGTGCGGTCATAATTTGTGGCGCTGCTGCTGGATCTCCATAAATGTCTCACAGTTTATCCTCAACTCAGACAAATAACTCAATGGAGCAATAATTCTTGCAATGATTTAAAACAACTGGGCTTTGAGGACCACACACATTAATTTGTAAAAAAAAATAAAAAAAGTCGACTACATCATCAAGGACAAGCATGTAGTCTCTGTTTTTTTAGCTTTAGAAAAAAAATGTATTTGTTTGAGAAACATCCAAGCTACCTGCTGGGATGAAGTGATCACTCTCTTTAGTTGTTTTGGCTTTGAAAATGGACGATGATGTTCATTGAGCTAATATGCTGGTGAAGATTCTCAGTCGTCCAGGACATGATAAAATCAAAAAAGGCGTTCAATACAAGATCAACTGGACTTCATTTGTTACAGAAGACATTTCGACCTCTATCCAGAGGGCTTTATCAATTCAATGAAACAGACTGTGTGTGCATAAAGTTATAACAGTCTTAGGAGTCATGCACCAACTTATGTAAATTGCAAGCTGAGGTAACACATACATGTAAATTGACAAATCACACCTTAACAGTAGGGGGTTCCCTTGAGGTCTCTGACAGAAGACACACAACTGTATGTAAATTGACAAATCACACCTCACAACCCAACAACAGAGGTTTCTCAAAAAACTTTGCTAGTCTAATTCACAGACAAGACACCTCTGCTCCCATCCGGTGTAAAACGTTTGGGAATCAGCCCCAAAACTGAGTTATAAGTCTTGGAAAGTTGAAATCTCAGACCTCCTCCTCTGTTAAGAGAAGGTTTTTCTCTCTTAACATAAACAGCTTCCTTCACACCCCTCTCAAACCATCTGTGCTCTCGGTCCAAAATTTGCACATTCTGGTCCTCAAAAGAGTGACCCTTGTCCGTGAGGTGGAGGTGAACAGCCGAGTTTTGTCCAGAGGAGGTTGCTCTCCTGTGTTGGGACATTTTTCTTTGAAGAGGCTGTTTAGTTTCTCCAATGTAGAGGTCTGGACAGTCCTCGCTGCACTGGACTGCGTACACTACACCACTCTGTTTGTGTGTGGGGGGTTTGTCCCCACGTTTTTTTTGGCATTGAGCTAATGCGATGTTTGTTATTGTCTTTCATCCTTAATGGAGACCCTTACACAAATGAATTGTATGGATCAATCAGCCAGCTACTTACAGGTGTGCAAGTTTACCCACTCCAAGTACTTTTCACCATCACAGTTTACAAAAGATTATCCACTTGATAGAATCATGCGTTGACTCCCTCAATAAACGGCTGATGAGGTCTGTTGATTTCTTGCGTAGGCCGCACCTCCATGACTTCTATGGGCTCGAAACTGGAGCCTCGGGATTACAAAACCATGGCACTAACCACTGAGCTACTGTGGCCTCCGTGGAAGTAACTCTGATATTTGTTGCACATGCCTAGCATTTTTATACAAACCAGTTTGATCTTATGGCAGCTTTGTGGGGGTCTTTTTTATAAGACCTGTGGGTCCACTTGTTGAATAGGCCTGAATGATGAATTTCTCAGCTCTTTATCCAACATAGTTCTTTAAGAAATACTGGTTCCTGGTTAGATATTCATGAGACCAACAGCCTCAGGATAGAAGCTGTTCCTCAGTCTAGTGGTTCTACACTTAATGCTCTTAACCTCCTTCCTGAGGGGAGTGGGGCAAAAAGTGTGTGTGCTGGGTGAGTGGGGTCCTTCATGATGCAGGTGGCTCTCTTCCTGCATCTGGAGGTGTAGATGTCTGTGATGGTGGGGAGACTGACTCCAACAGACTTCTGTGCAGCCTTCACCACTCTCTGCAGAGCTTTTCTTTCTGCAGCTGTGCAGCCTCCATGCCACACGTTGATGCTGGAGCACAGGAAAATAGTAAAAAAAAAAGGGAAAACAGTAAAAAAAAAAAAAAAAAGCTAAACAATGAATTCTTATTTTATTTTTGACTTTTTTGTTGTTTTCTAAGGGCATGGCATTGCTTAATGTTTAAACTTAGGTGCATTGTGATGTTTCAATTATGGTAAATTTTGCAAACCAAATGAAAATGTTCTTGTACAAAAAAAAAAAATATTAAAAATGAGAAATAAAGAAGCAACGTCTACAGAAATAAAAGTGTCCTTAACATTCAGAAAGCTAAGCAATGTACTGCTAGGGCGGCTGTAGATGAGTGGTTAGAGCAGTCATACTCCATTGCAAGAGTTGAGTGCCCGATTCCACCAGCATTCACTTGACGAAGTGTCCCTGGGCAAGACACTGAACCCTTCATTGCCACCGATGTGTGTCCCATTGGTATATGAATGTGATCCAAAGCTCTATTAACCTCTACAGATTCAGATTACCTTATTTTCCGGACTATATGTCGCGGTTTTTTGCCTAATTTGCATGCCCTGCGACCTGTTTATGGATTTTTTCCCATATTTTTGACCAATTTTTGGCTCAGATATGACCATTTTTCATTTTGGCAAAAAATGGTGCAGTACTTCCTGGGTGTCCACCGATCGTTTCCAGCTCATGTGTCCGAAAAAGCTTCCTCTGCTCGGACTGACTCTGTCGCTCCCCGGCCTCCTGCTCTGGAGGTAACTTCTGTTTGCTGTGTTTGTTAGCTGTTTGTTAGCAAGATAAGTCAAGAACCACAGGGCAGATTTTTATCAAACTTACAGAATGTAATCACTGTATGGACATTTACAACTGACTAGCTTTATGAGATGTTTGAGATTTTTTAAAAATCGATCTTTTTAGTATCATTGTTAGCGGTTAGCTACCGTAAACGGATACTATTTAGATAAATAGCTCATAAACTACTCGGCTGATATTTTTTCAGCTTACAGAATGTAATTATATGGGTTTCATTTACAAACTGTTGACCTGTATGAGACATTTGCGATAAAATTCGTTTTTTTTATTCATTTTAGAGACGCGCTCGTGTCATGTTAGCTTCATTTTATTTCTGTGTATATTTTAGCAAATAGCTAATAAACCACTCGGCGGATATTTTTTTAAGCTTACAGAGTGTAATTATATGGGTTTCATTTACAAACTGTTGACCTGTATGAGACATCTGAGATAAAATTTGATTTATTTATAATTTATTTTCGCAGTGCACGCAACCGTTTGGAAGATGTTCTAAACTTCTAGAGAAAATAGTTGAGTCCCAGCTAAAGTGCTTCCTGGAGGATCACGCTATCCCCGAGCTTTTCCAGTCTGGCTTCAAATCCCTCCACAGCACTGAGACTGCCCTACTGAAGGTTTTTAACGACATCTTTCTATCCACAGATACTGGTGACTCTGTGCTGCTTGTCCTATTGGACCTCACATCCGCTTTCGACACCATCGACCATGAGATCCTCATTGCTAGGTTGGAGCAGTGGGTGGGCATCTCAGGATCAGCCCTAAACTGGTTCAGATCCTACCTCTCTGACAGGTCTTTTTGTGTGTCCATCAATGATTTTACTTCTGCAGTGGCGGCTCTTAAATGGGGGGTTCCGCAGGGGTCCATCCTGGGTCCTCTCTTGTTCTCCTTATACCTGCTGCCACTCGGTGCTATTTTCCGGAAACACAATATACCTTTCCACTTCTACGCTGATGACTGTCAAATCTACTTCCCCCTAAGACAAAATGGTACAGGCTCTATTCAACCTCTGCTCGACTGCCTGGCTGACATCAGGGACTGGATGGCTTTAAATTTCTTAAGCTTCAATGATAAGAAGTCTGAAGCCATATTGTTCCTTCCCAATGACACAACCTCAAACCACTGCATTGACCTGTCTGCTCTACCCCTGTCCGAAAAACAAAAAGTCAAAAATCTGGGAGTGATAATGGATCCTTCCATGAAACTCAACAGTCATGTAAACATGATCGTCAAATCCTGTTTTTTCCAGCTGAGGCGTCTGTCTAAGCTGAAGCCCATATTATCCAAAAAGCACCTGGAGACAGTGATTCACGCATTCATTACATCTAGGCTTGATTACTGCAATTCACTTCTGTTTGGCGTCAGTCAAGCCACCATTGCACGATTACAACTGGTTCAGAACGCAGCTGCCCGATTTTTAACCAGCACACGCAAAAGAGAGCACATTACACCAGTCTTGGCCTCCCTTCACTGGCTACCGGTTCATCTTCGAATCCAATTCAAAATTCTCATGTATGTCTACAAATCGCTGAACAGTCTCGCCCCCGCCTATCTCTCGGATCTGATACACCCATATGTCCCTCCACGTGCTTTGAGGTCAGAGGATCAGGTACTCTTAATAGTTCCAGAAACTCGCCTTAAGCGCAGGGGTGACAGGGCGTTCTCTGTAGCAGGCCCAAGACTCTGGAACGAGTTACCGCTGCTCATCAAACAGGCCCCCTCCCTCTCGGTTTTCAAATCCCGGTTAAAAACTCACTACTACTCCATTGCTTTCAATGCCAGCTGATTTGTATTGGATCGTTTGATTTATGATCTGCAATGTTTTTATGTTTTTCGTGTTGTACTTCATTGTCTGTGTTGCCTGTTGCGTGTTTGTTTGTCCAGCACTTTGGTGTGGACTTGTTCCTGTTTAAAGTGCTTTATAAATAAAATGGTATGGTATGGTATGGTATGGTAAACCGAAACAATTTAAATCCAGCAGATTAGACCATTTTGTGAATTTATTAAGGAACGGTTAAGCTCAGAAACCCTTGTGCTATAATGTCAGCTATAATTTTTAGCAAACAAATAATTGTTTTTACCGTGTTATTCTTCTTAAAAGCCTTGCTGTGCGCTCCTGTGGCAGACATTTGCAACAGAGCTAAGCACTCAGTCCACATTTCCGGGTTGTCGCAGCGGTGACGCGTCATGTCAGCGGTGGATGACGCGTTACGTCGGCGGCGACATAGGTGTGATCTATATTAAGGTGCGACCCGTTTATGGATTTTTCCAATTTTTTGGCAATAATTGGACAAAGCAAGCTATATTACAGTGCAACCTATAGTCCGGAAAATACGGTAGCTTTGTAGAGATATAGAGTGCTGCATGATTGGATAAATGAGAGCACAGATTGTAAAGGGATTTGAGTATCTTGATAAGATAGAAATGTGCTATATATTTTGATTGTATTTTCATATGCCTTGCATTTTGTATGAAACGTTTGCTGTTTGCATGTCAAGCATTTCTTACAACCCTAAACAGTATTGTGTTCCAAAGCAGGTGAGAGACCCTGTTGTTACTGAACAATATGTACGAGCGTGCACTTTGCGGTTGAGTGAGTTGTCAGAATGTCCCCAGATTAATGTCAGAAAGGTGCATGATTACATGTATTAGCTTGCAAACCAAAACATACCCACAGATGTGTGGAGGACATGGCTCTTCTGGGTTAAGATAGGCACACACAGAGCAGATCAGATCAGTGTCTTCTCCCTCCTTCTCCCTCCTGTATTTTGACAAGGACTTACCCCCTCGTTTAGGCTTTCAAGCCAACATCAGCAGCTTTAGTCTCAGGATGAAGAAATGAATGCTCAGCTGAAGCCTAGCCGATTGAGCTGAGTCATCCCACAGAGGGTGACCACTCTGAGAACCATTTAAAAAAAAACATCAATATCTTGTTCTTGCTTTTTCCTTCTTTTTTGTGTCAATGTAATCAATCTCTATTCACCATGAAAAAGGCATTTGAGCTGATAGTTTGCAACATTTATATTTAAGGAAATATTAGAAAAATCCCTGAGTCATGCACTGTGAACAGCAAGAATGCGTACTGCATAAAGTGAAAAAAAATGATCTGCAAAAGGTATGAAAATAAATTCAGTCAATGTCCTTTACATTGTGGTTTCATTTTGCAGAGTCGTGCCTCACCTTCTTCTTCCTCTGCAATTTCCTCTGCTGTTCCCACCTCCACACAAGTTCACTTTCTCTTTATTCATGTCTTTATGACCTCCTCCATCATTCGTTAGACAATTTAATGCTTTACTCTCCATGGATTGCACCATACAGGGATACATACATAAACCTGATGTGTAAAAAAAAAAAAGTACTCAAATGTAGAACTACAGCACAAGTTGAATCATTCAATCCCTGCTTGTTTAAGAAATCTAGACGTGATGCTGTCAAAAGACTCCAAAAAGATAACAGAACAGAAAAGAAACTATGAAAAAGCACAATGATGTCTGTGATCTTAAGCAGCGACCATTAACTTTGACCCCAGTTTAAGATATTACACATTATTTAAAATAGGTTTGAAATTTATATGCACAGCAGAGGACATTATGTGTTACAATCTTATGAATGTCATAGTAGATAATGGTATATTGACATCCTGATGGTGCCAGCAATACTCATTTAGTCTACATATGGTCTAATAAAATAGATGGCTTTGCCGCAGGATACAGTATGTCCACTGAAGACAGTTAGGAGGAGCACAGTCTTTATTCATAAAATAAAACTTTTGGCATTGGAAAATTTAGAGGACATTTTTGCACGCCCCTGGTTTCAGGTCTCCTGAGTCATTATAAAGCTTCTTAGCAGCAACTCACCAGTTGTGGATGAGATGTGCTCTGAATGCTAAGAGATCTGGGCGGTGTTGGGCTTTCAGTGATCTGTGGAGATCCGGGACATTGTTTCTAAGAAGTTCAAGTGAAATGGTGGTTCTTGTTTATTGATGTACTTAACCAGAAAATACATGCTTCAGCATTCTTTCTAGCATTGCAGAAGTTGGGCAGCAGTCATCTTAACTATGGCTGCACCTGTAAAGGTCTGAATTTAAGGTTATGCTTGTGGGTGGTTTAAAAGATCACCAGTGTTCTACTGCTTGTAATGATGTTACTGTATATGCAAAGTTTATACTACAAACTGCATCCAATTTGCATTTTATTTTCTGACCAAATGAGTTGGCAGAGGAAGACCCAGGACGCGCTGGAGGGACTATGTTTCTCGGCTGGCCTGGGAACGCCTTGGGATTCCCCCGGAGGAGCTGCTCCAAGTGGCTGGGGNGCTGCTACCCCCGCGACCCGACCCCGGATAAGCGGAAGAAGATGGATGGATGGATGGATGAGTTGGCAGTTTATAAACGGGGGCTCGTCCGGGATATGTTTAACTTGTAGTGGACGTAGAACCTGAATAATTTTGAAGGGTTTGTTGAGAGTAGTGCAATGCATCCTGGATTGCCCATTATTTCTTGTAGAATGAGTTGAGTTTCTGTAAACATTTAGGGGTACCACCTTAAATTTGTTCATTGGCTGTACCTGTGAACACACATTGCCACTGCTACTGTTACTTCCTTAGCTTTAAACTAATAATGACATGTTTAGCCTCCATTTTGTGTTGATGTCCACCACATCAGTCTTAGTAGCATGATGTCAACATTTCTTATGGAAAGAAAAAGTCAAACATCCACTTCAATAGGAGCAATGCACATTTGTTTCTGCTCAAACACCAGATGATATTTTCACAGAGTTCAAGTTTGCATGCATGGGAGCTTGATTTTCCAGTAAGGAAACTTTTTTTAAGCCCAGACTTTGAAAATAAAGCTAACAATAGTAGAAACTAAATGCGCATAGGAATTGAGAGTCAAGATGATTCCAGCCCAAGGCCTTAATGAGCTGCTTAAAGACATACAGTAGTCCCTCGCTACATCATGGTTCCTTTTTTGTGAACATGCTCAATTGCGGATTTTCAAAGTAAGATTGGACATGACACAAAACTGGCTGATTGATGGATGAGCCACACGATTGGCGTGGAATTTATAAATATTTTGCACTTGCTGCACCTGCGTGCAGCCCACAGCTGCAGAAAAAAGCTTCCTCCTGCAGCATGCCATATCTCCACTCTGCAGCGGAGAAGTGGGCGTCGCCGAAAGCGCTAGCAGGTGGCAGAGATTTGATTTCAGGACATTTTAATAAAGTGCTATGTGTTATCATCAATGCATGTTCCTACTACTTACTACTTGTAATACTATTCCTACTTCATGTTTTTTCACTCATCTCAGGGCTTCAGGGCATGGATCCCCCACAATAAACAAGGAACTGTACTCCATAAAAACAATAATTCTGACATTTGTCAAATGGTACATAAAATTTGTAAAAATTGTGTATACCGTACTACAGTATAAGCTGGATCATTTTGCTATACATACACATACAGGGAGGATAAATGTAGCTGGTACAAATGTGTTTTATAACATATGTTATAAAATATGCACGGGTTTAGCACTAAAGCTAAACCTCGTACTGTAGCTCGGCTCTGTCGTGTTCTGAACTCTTCCACTGCTGGTCACTTTTCATCTGCTTTTAATCAGAACTGTACCATCCCAGAGACCAACAACACCAAGGCCCTCAGCTCATGGTTTCACTCCACCTGCACAACGGTTCTGGATTCAGTGTGTCCGTTCAAAATCAGATCTCATAAAATCAAGTGTGAACCGTGGTTGGACCAAAACACCAGGGCGGCCAGGAGAGAGTGTTGCAGAGCCGAGCGCAGATGGAAAGCGAACAAGTTACAGGTGTCGTTTCAAATATTAAAGGACTGCTGGCGTCACTATCAAGAAACTGTGAAAGATGCCAAAAGAAAATACGTGTCAAAAGTGATTGTATCAAACAGTCACAGTCCTCATGTTCTGTTTAAAGTGATTGGTTCTGTTCTCAATGCACCACAAACTAACTGTATTGAACCTTCACCTGCTGCTGCATGTGAAATGTTTCTAAACTTCTTTGTTGAGAAAGTCACTTCCACCAGGGCCCAGATCTCACCTTCTGCTCATGACCCCTCAGTCTCTGTGCCCTGCTCGGCTGTTTTTGACAGCTTTGAAACTGCGACTCTGTCATCTCTGCAGGAGGTGGTCAGCCACTTGAAG
Organism: Garcialebias charrua; assembly: GCA_038048925.1. Classification (NCBI taxonomy): domain Eukaryota; kingdom Metazoa; phylum Chordata; class Actinopteri; order Cyprinodontiformes; family Rivulidae; genus Garcialebias; species Garcialebias charrua. The sequence continues at coordinate 41,356 of JBBPBX010008986.1, read as the reverse complement.
CTAACAGGTTCACCAAGTGATGCTGTTCCTCCTCGTTCATTCAAAGAGGTTTTTGTCACTGTAGCTCCTTCAGTCCTTGCTCTTCTGATCAGCAGTCTGGCCTCTGGTGTTGTCCCTGAACATTTTAAACATGCAGCTGTCCAGCCTCTCATTGAGAAAATTCACTCTGGACCCCTCTGTTCTTGCTAACTACAGGCCCATCTCCAAACTGCCATTTCTTTCAAAAATTCTTAAGAAGGTTGTGTCAGCATATTTGGAAGAACAGAACATTCTCGAGGTTTTACAGTCTGGTTTTAAAGCTCTGCACAGTACAGAATCTGCTCTTTTAAAGGTTTTTAACGACATATTTTTAGCAACGGACTCTGGTGACAGTGTTGTCCTCCTGCTTTTAGATTTATCATCTGCTTTTGACACCGTGGACCATGACATCTTACTATGTCGTTTGAAACAATGGGGGGGTGTCAGCGGTGCAGCACTGAACTGGTTTAGGTCCTACTTAGCCGACCGTACTTTCTGTGTCCGCCTTGGTGACCATGAGTCCTCCTCTGCTCCTCTTCTGTGTGGGGTTCCTCAGGGCTCAGTCTTAGGCCCCCTCCTCTTCACACTGTACCTGCTCCCTCTTGGCTCCATTCTTAGAAAATATGGGATCTCCTTTCATTGTTATGCGGATGATACGCAGATTTATGTCCCGCTTCAGTAAAAGGACTCCAACTCTTTGGCCCCTCTGTTTTCATGTCTGGAGGACATCAAAGCCTGGATGACTGTGAACTTCTTAAAGTTTAATGAGGGGAAGACTGAGGTGATGGTCTTTGGAAGCTCCACTGAGACTCCCAATGTCAATGTTGGTTCCTTGGCCCAATATATCAGACCTATTGTTACAAACTTGGGGGTCAAAGTCGATGCTGGACTAAAATTAGAAAACCACATCAGAGGAGTTGTTAAAACTATTTTTTCGATCTGAGGCAGCTGGCTAAGGTGAAGCCGATTCTTTCTAAGCAGCATTTTGAAACAGTAGTTCACACCATTGTGACCACTCGGCTGGACTACTGTAACGCACTCTATATAGGAATCAGTGATTCATGTATCTCTCAGCTTCAGAGGGTACAGAACGCTGCTGCACAACTTTTAGCTGGCACACGAAAGTTTGACCACATTTCTCCTGTTTTAGCCTCCCTGCGCTGGCTGCCCGTACATTCCAGGATTCATTTAAAAATTATTTTATTTGCTTTTAAAGCGCTAAATGGTCTTGTCCCGCCCTATCTGTCCGAGTTGCTGCAGCCATACACACCATCTCGTTCCCTCAGGTTATGTGATCAGCTGCTCCTGAGTGTCCCAAAGACAAAGCGCAAGCTCAGAGGAGACCGTGCTTTTGCTGTGGCAGCTCCTAAACTGTGGAACGACCTTCCCTTGAACATCAGACAGGCCTCTTCCCTGTCTGCTTTTAAATCTCTTCTAAAAACCCATCTCTTCTTTCTGGCCTATAACACCACCTGAGATGTTGACTTTTTATCATTTTTATCATTTTTATTACCTAGCTAACTGTATGATTGTTTTGTTGTGTGTACAGCACTTTGGTGCTGTGGGTGTTTAAAGTGCTCTATAAATAAAGCTGGTATGGTATGGTATATGTTGCCTATGTGTGCAGTGTGTGTGTGTGTGTGTGTGTGTGTATGTAGGTGAACTATACTTCAAGCTATTCCTGGATGTGTCATTGTTTTGCTGTAGAGGCTGATTGAGGTGCACAGAGAAAAGTGGAGTCATGCTGCAGAGGTTGAACTGCAGAATCATGATACAGCTCAAAGAGGGAGGGGGAGATGAGCCTTGGGAGGGGTGAGTCAGGAAACAAGAAAAGGTAGGGAGAATGTGTGTGTGTGCATGCTTTGGGGATGCTAACTATCCTGCTAACTGTATCTGTTGCTGCAGCGCAGATAAACTCTGTTGCAGAGAAAGGGGTCTGTCTGTCCTGTTCTGTCAGCCATGACCTTGTCATTGCACAACTCTTGACTTATTTTTGAACATGTTATTTTTGAACATGTTATTGAGCCGTTTACATACATATGTAATTTATCATTTTCAACAGGAATATTTCCAGATAATATGAAAGTAGCTAAGGTCGTTCCTCTTTTTAAAAATGGTGATAAATGTGTGTTCAACAATTATAGACCTATATCCTTGTTACCACAGTTTTCAAAAATTCTTGAAAAACTATTTGTAAACAGACTAGATCAATTTATAGATAAACAAAATATTCTAAGCAACAGTCAGTATGGGTTTAGAGCAAAAAACTCTACATCAATGGCTCTCATGGAATTAATGGAACAAATAACTACTGCTGTCGATCAAAAACAATATTGTATCAGTATTTTTGTTGATTTAAAAAAAGCATTTGATACTATTGATCACACCATTCTCCTTGAAAAACTGAACAAATATGGTATTAGAGGACCAGCATTACAGTGGGTATCTAGCTACTTGAAAGATAGGAAACAATTTGTACAAATAAATGATGTAAGATCTGACCTCTGTAATATCACATGTGGAGTTCCCCAAGGCTCTGTACTTGGACCAAAGCTATTTATTTTATATGTGAATGACTTGGTAAATGTGTCAGGACTCCTTAAATGTGTACTTTTTGCTGATGATACCACATTTTTCTGTTTAGGTGAAGATATAGAACAAATGTTGGAATTGATAAAGACAGAATTTGTCAAGATACAAACTTGGTTTAAAATAAATAAATTATCATTAAATCTAGAAAAAACTAATTACATGATATTCAGTAATAAAAAGAAAACTGTTGATGTTCCACTCAAAATTGAGGGTGTTGAGATTTGTAGAGTGAGTGAGGTGAAGTTTTTGGGTGTTATCATTGATGACAAACTGACATGGAAACAACACATAAATTCTGTAAGAATAAAAATAGCTAAATCGATTGCAGTACTGTACAAAGTCAGAGACTTATTGAATGATAAAGCTCTGTATTTGTTGTATAACACAATCATTGTTCCACACTTAATCTATTGTATTGATGTTTGGGGGAATGCGTGTAAAACAATCACAAAGCCTATTTTTGTATTACAGAAAAGAGCTGTAAGAATTATCACTAGAAAACATTACTGTCATCCATCAAGTACATTATTTTATCAACTGAAGTTATTGAAGTTCCATGATTTGGTAGACTATAATATTTTATCAGTTATGTATAGGGCTCAAAATAATGCATTACCTTTAAATATCCAAATGCATTTTGTTAAAAGACAAAGTTGTTATAATCTTAAGGGGACAGAGATGTTTGTAAAACCACAATTCAGAACTAGTTTGAAGGGACGTTCTACCTCAATCCAGGGAATTAGATTATGGAATGGCTTGGAGAATGTAGTTAAAAATGCCAAGTCAATGTTTACATTTAAGAAAATGATCAAAACGAATGTGTTAAAAAAATATATGAAATAGCGTAATGTGTATTGTATTAGTTAGAAAATTAGAAAGAGTTAGTCATTTTGTACTGTTGGTTGAAGATTATTATTGTTTAATCTGATTGTTGGAAAAAAGGGGCAGATATAATAAGATTTATTCTTCTTTCTGCTACCTTTCATTTTTTTATATTTTGTACATTATCATTTATGGGATTGTCTTGTATTGTTTCTTTTGTAAAAAAAATGAACAAATTTAATAAACATAAACATAAACAAACATAAACATGGACATCCAAGGTCAGTGTATAGTGGGCGGCTGAACAGTTCCCTTTCAGCCATGTCTCTCGGTGCAACATATGCTATGGGAATTGCACCCCCGCGTGATTACCTGAAGGAATACAATCACGCCTTTATGGCAGGGGCGTAAGCGTTGCGCCAGAGGCCCCGCCCTCTGGGTACTTAAGCCGCTGACGCCCATCCAACTTTCTCTTATTGCCCTTCACCTTGCTTAAACCTGAACTACCTCTCTTCGCGGGACTTCTCTGTTGCTTCATTGCTCAACCAGAGGTGAGCTTGCTCCCTACACAGAGCGTACAGAGAATTATTCCTGCGTACTGCTGGGCTAGCGAAAGCTAGTCCGGCACATTTTCCCTTAACCCCAAAGTATTTTTTTCTCCTCTCTCCGCAGACTGCTTTGCTCGACGGCGCTAGACTGCGCAACAACCGCTACCCCTGCTAACTCATAGCGGGCTAGCCAGCGAAAGCGACGTGACTGAGGAGACGTCTCAAAATAAAAGAAAAATAATTTTGGAAGGACTTGCTCGTCTTATCTCGGACATGCCTCTGGAGAAAGGAAAGCGAAAGACAAGACTTCCAAGGAAAACCAGCAGGACGGCGAGCCCAACCTTGCGCGCCTGTCCCAACGGATGCGGTTTCTCCCTCTCAGCGACTGACACCCACGAGGCCTGTCCCGTCTGCTTGGGGATGTTACACGCAAAAATGGCGCTGGATGTGCCCGATTCTTGCCCACACTGCAGCCAGATACTGGAGGCGGTGAGGAGGCACCGGGCGGACTTCGTCGCCGAGGCCATGGGTGCCGCTGTGGCGTCAGCGGATCCGGACACCACTGAGCCCCTCACTTCCACGCCGGAGCTCGAGAACATGGCTCTGGATGACAGCACACGAGTCGAATGGGGCGACAGCCCTGATGTGCTTGCTCCCATGGTGGACTTAACAGTCTAATTCGACACTCGAGGCATGATGAACGAGGACGAGATCTCGATTTCAGCCTCAGGCGAATTTTCCGCAGAGGACGCAGACGTCGAATACGAGGAACAGGGAGAAGATCTCTCCAGCACCCCGGTACCTGTGCTCCCGGAGACTGACTTTTCCATCCCCGTTCTGTTCGACTTGTGTCACAGAGTAACGGACGCGCTGCACATCCCATGGCCAGAACCTCCGCCTCGCCAACAGGTCACGAGGCTGGCAGGAAACTATTTTTACTCAAAGCAGCAGGCCGCCACGAGGCAAAGGATGCCCGTGTCCCCGGACTTCCTCACTGAGCTGACTCGCACCTGGGCTCAGCCCAGAGCTCCCATGCTGTTGCCACTCTCACAGTTTCTCGACGTGGATGGGATGGATGAAGTGGTAATAGCCAATGTGCCTCAAATTGAGGACACACTGGCATCTCACCTGGCCCCCAAGTCATCCGGGACAAAACCAACTCTCTCTAGCAAAGCTTGTCGAGCTTCAGCTTCTCTGCTCGAGAAATGCTATAGAGCTCAGGGACTCGCGGCACGCACGATGAACGCGTCCGCGTTGATGCAAGCTTACCTGGCTGAAAGACTACAGGAGCTCCAGGTAACGACGGACAAACAAGCTGCCGCCGACGTGTTGGATGAAGCCCGCAGGGCAACAGACTTTGTGCTCCGCATGATGGGAACAGCAACTGTTGCTCAAGGAAGAGGCATGGCTGAGGTGGTCATTGCAATACGCCATCTGTGGATGACCCTAACCGACCTCCCGGAGGGACAAAAGGTTCCTTTTCTCTACCACTCGATAGAACCGACGGGATTGTTTGGGAAGGCTCTGGATCGAATTCAGACCAAGCTGGACCAGAGGCGCAAACAGGCTGAAGCTCTCCGGGTGGGCATTCCCAGGAGAACCTTCGCCCCCCCCCAGAGAGTCAGCTGTGGGCAGACCTGCGCAACCTCGACATCACTCAGCAACATGTGCTCCACTGCAAAAGCGACTCGCGTATGAGGCCGAGCACCGGCAGAGACAACCGCCGGGCCTACCTCAGACCGAACACGCATGGAGTAAAAACAGGTTTGTTCCCCGTCAGACGGTCAGACACAGGGCCTCCTCGGCGAACCGGGATACCAGACAAAAGCGTGCCTGATGAACCAGGTCCATATCTTGACTTTACATGATCACCCGCTCACGTAGTACGGGGAATGATCTTTTCATGTCCAGACTTTATTTGTAGCACGGTACAAAAAGCTGGTAACTATGTTTCATGCACAAATCATGTTTTTCCTGCTGTGAGTGACATAAAGTCAAATATGTCGTTACACGTAAGCACAAATAAAGCTAAAAAAACAGCCCCTCTCTGTTTTATTGACTCACAAAAAACAACAAAAAAACAACAACAACAAACATGATAACTTCAGCAGAACGGGTCCCTCTGGCCTACCAGCTGACATAAAGGGAGGGGGCCATCTCCCCCCCCCCCCACGGCTCACGGGGTGTTAGCCTAATCAATAAGCCCCAGCAGGGTGCCTCTGTTCTGTCTGTAACAGACAGGCCCAAGACCTTAAGGCCTAATCCCGCATATATCCCCAAGGTCTTGACTTTGAACCCTAGAAGTCTGGACTTTGATCTCTCCTCTTTTCCACCTGCTCCTGTCCTCACTCATGAACAGGAAAGGCTGAAGGCTCTCTGCCCCGTGAGAGCTTTAAGCACTTACATGCAGAGAACAGCCGAATGGAGAAAAACAAATCAACTGTTTGTGTGCTTTGCAGCACCTGCTACCGGAAAGGCCCTATCAAAGCAGCGCCTCTCACACTGGGTGACTGAGGCCATAAAAAGGGCGTACAGTAGCAAAGGTCAACAGGTGCCCTCTGGAGTGCACGCTCACTCTACTCGGGGCTTGGCCACCTCGTGGTCACTGTTCAAGGGTGTACCAGTTGCAGACATTTGTGCTGCGGCGAACTGGAGCTCAATAAACACTTTTGCAAAGCATTACAGTTTGGATGTTACTGCGTGTGATGTCACTCAGGCTGTCCTTTCTAACACACAGTAGAAAGTAGCCTTGAGATGCCTGCTGAACAAGGGCAGACGTTCACACTAGCATGCATTTTACTGAGCATTTCAAGGGCGTGAATGAATTACGTTCCCATAGCATATGTTGCACCGAGAGACATGACTGAAAGGGAACTGAAAGTTATGCACCATAACTCATGTTCCCTGAAGGAAGGGAACGAGGTGCAACATATCTGGCCCTTTCAATGCTGAAAGCTCGGTGAAGTGCATTTTGGAGAAAGTTGGATGGGCGTCAGCGGCTTAAGTACCCAGAGGGCGGGGCCTCTGGCGCAACGCTGACGCCCCTGCCGTAAAGGCGTGAATGTATTCCTTCAGGTAATCGCGCGGGGGCGCAATTCCCATAGCATATGTTGCACCTCGTTCCCTTCCTTCAGGGAACACGAGTTATGGTGCATAACTTTCAGTTTTCATTATGCCCTAATGCATGCTCAATAATCCAGGTAGAAAAATCTAAAAAAGCTAAGTCTGGTCCTCTGGACATTCAAAAAACAAAACAAAGCAAAAAAATTGTAGAAATGTTTCGTCTTTCGTCCGAAAGACTTCCTCAGTCTGAGCTGCTGTATTCAGCTCAGTCTTATAAATAGCACCCTCTCACAGTGGATCAACCAGTAATAATAAATAATAATAATAATAATAATAATAATAATAATAATAATAATAATAATAATAATAATAATAATAATAATAATAATAATAATAATAATAATAATGAATTCAATTTATACCGCACTTTTCTTTGATACAAATCTCAAAGTGCTACAAAGTGCAACAAAGCAAAAATCAAATAAAACAAGTGATAAAATCAAGTAAATTCAATAATTAAAATCAACTAAGATTAAAGACAGAATCATGTGGAGGCAGAATAGGCCTGCTTAAAAAATAAATGAATAAAACAAGTGATAAAATCAAGTAAAATCAATAATAATATCAACCAGATCAAAGATTAAATCATGTGGAGGCAGAATAGGCTTGCTTGAAAAGAAAAGTCTTCAAGCCGTTTTTAAAGTAATCCAGTGAGTGTTAAGCTCTCAGTCAGAGAGGGAATTCCCTTAGGTGGGGGGCAGCCACACAGTTGGCTGATGACAGCCGAAACCAGCTGCTCACATGATCAAGGAGGACCATCAGCCTAACGATGGATCGTTAGCACCCTGATGGTTGTTTGCTATTCACAGAGGGCTGAGTGATACTAGCAATAACAGCATTGTAAGAGGGGGACAGTTGAACCCGGAGGCCTCCACCTCTGTTTAATGATGGACGGTTTCTTTTCACAAAGATGGCCTCCTTTACTCCTCTCTCAAACCATCGTTCCTCTCTATCAAGGATGTGAACATCTTCATCCCTGAAAGAGTGACCGCTGGCGTGGAGATGAGTGTAGACCGCAGAGTCCTGACCTGATGATGTTGATCTTCTGTGCTGGGCCATCCTTTTGGCCAGTGGCTGTTTAGTTTCCCTGATATAAGACTGATCACAGCCCTCCTGACACTGAACAGCATACACAATATTACTCTGTTTGTGCCGGGGGACTGGATCTTTGGGATGAACCAGTCTTTGCCGTAATGTATTTTGGGGTCTAAAAGCCACTGGGACGTTGTGTTTAGAAAAAGATGCTGTTCAGTGTCAGGAGGGCTGTGATCAGTCTTATATCGGGGAAACTAAACAGTCACTGGCCAAAAGGATGAGCCAGGAATACATTTGTGCATCCAGCACTCATAGATTTTCAGGGGCAGAGAAATGTTGATCGGTATTAGTAATAATTTGATTTAAAAGTATTGCGTTTGCCAGAAGTTTTTTTACATTTTCCACACCTATTTTAGCTCTGAATCATCTGGGATCTTTAGCATCTTTTTTCCCCCTTCCTAATATGTGTATCAGCAAGAAGCTAATTATGTTTGCAGCATGGTGGGCTGCATGCAGGGGCATTGCAATTTCATTATTTTTAAAATGTCTTGAAATCTCATCTCACGTCATAATATCTAAAACCTTATCATGATCTGCATCTTGTTTGAACCCAAATGCAGGCAAGACTCAGAAAACTCTGGAATAAAGTAATACCCTTTATTTAAACAACACAAAACAGCTGATGTGGAAGCAAAACTCACATTTATTCAAGGAGGTGACACAGAGGGAGACAGAAGATGACAACCAAGATGACAATCCATCGACAAATGAGAAGACACAAGGATGACGAATGTATAGGGACATTAACAAGGGAATGATCACCTGGGGAAGAGTAACAAGACACAGGAGACATGAACTTGATTACATGGGGGAAAGACAGTGAGGAGGGCAGGACAGGTGACACAAGACAAACACACAGATCCTCTGCAAAAAGGTAAAGTGAAAACAAACCACTTATGTGTACCTGTCTTCCACCATGATGCTGACAACCTGAGGCTGCATCTTCATCACAACGTGAACATTGTTTTGCTACAGGATGATGTTAGAGCATGACATGACAGCATCAATGTGTGGCATGGAGGCTGCACAGTTGCAGACAGGAAAGCTCTACAGAGAGTGGTGAAGGCTGCACAGAAGTCTGTTGGAGTCAGTCTCCCCACCATCACAGACATTTACACCTCCAGATGCAGGAAAAGAGCCACCTGCATCATGAAAGACCTCACTCACCCAGCACACTCACTCTTTGCCCCACTCCCCTCAGGACGGAGGTTGAGGAGCATCAAATGTAGAACCACTAGACTGAGGAACAGCTTCTACCCTGAGGCTGTTAGACTCATGAATAAATAAATAATAAGAATAAACACTGCAAAATATCACATCATGCTGATGCTGATCTGTTTTCTTGTTGCTGTGTTCATCTGTGACCATCTGCTCATACAGACTCATGTTCGTGCTGCTGTTTATAATGATGTTTTTCTACTACATTAGGGCTTAGTGTATTACTAGTTGATGTTTTTCTTAGTTAATCCTAGATGTTATTACTGTTTTTCTCTTGCATTTGTTGTTGGATGTAACTGGGACCCCGTGTACATAATCTCGTTTTCATCACATGTACCACATGCGATGCAAATGACAATAAAGACTCTCTGACTCTGATGTGTCACAAATTTGTCTTGAGTTCACTTTTGCCAAATCGAACAGACCAGATGTAGTTTAAAGAAGTTTGCTTACTTAGTTGTGGACTTTGTTATGTTTAGTTGGTTGTCTGTTCATGTCCTTCTTTCAATTATGCTTTTATTCAATAGTTCTTACTCTTGTTTAGTTTATTTTTGTCTTTAATGAATTCACCACCTATTCACATCTTCTCACATGCAGTCTCTCCTAATCACTCATTATCCTGGTTTGTCTCAGACTTTTCACTGGCAGGTCTGTTTTATAGCCCTCTGGTTAGGGAAGGATTACCCTCTATTCTGCTGCTTGTGCTGTATACCCATCGTTTCACACACCGCAACACTGGTGCTGACCGGCAATGAAAGAAAACTGACATCAGACCCAGTGGTGTGACCAACACCTTAACTCTCCTGTTCAAGGCCATCAAGAACACCTTATCAGCCCGACTCCAGAACCAGAAACCAAGATCCACGAGCCCTGAGGATGAAGATAAGCTGAATTCACTGAGCTCTGCTGACTTGAGACAGTGGAAAAGGGTTAAAACCTAGCAGGCCGAAATCAGGGAGGAAGAGCACGTTACCAACCGGCTGAGATGCTTTGCCAGAGTGACAGCCACAGCCAAATTATCCTGTGTGTATAAACGCCCTTTTTTCAAAGTTATCTGGGGTTTTCTGTTGAACATGGTGTAGTTCAGGTGAGGTTATGTGGAATCACTTTGTAGTTACTGATAGTTTCTCCTTGGTCCTCCAGGATCAGATTGTTCTGATTGCATTCCACTGCAGGTTAGACAGACAATTGTTTTTACTAGACGTTTATCTCTTCCTTTTTAAAGCAGAAAAAGAACACGGTATGCAGGCTATACCTTAAGTCTGAGAAAATCTACCATAAAAAACATAGCAGTGATGCATTAGCAGGAAGGAAGAAATGGAGGACTATGCAGGGAGGAATTGTTACCTTAATGAAGATGATTTATTCTTGTTGGAGCCTTACATCAGCGTTTTGCCTCAGCTTTGCTCCTACGTGCAACTCATTGAAATGATACTGCTTCCTATAATTAAAATGGGCAAATCCTGCTGTTTTTTTTTTGATCCCACAGCAGTTTGGTTTGTCTTTACCTGTGCATTATTTTTATTGTCATACATACTTCACCAGAATCTTATTCTTACAATTATATGTCTGAATATTATTTCCATTAACAAACAAACATTAAAATACACACATATTTGTATTAATCCCAACTAAACAGCACAGTGTAACTTATTGTCTACCTCTAAAATACTTTAATAATAATATAATAATAAACTTTATTTGTATAGCACCTTCCACAATGCCTTGCATTGACCAAGGTGCTTAACAGGATAAAAAGAAAAATAAACGGGAACAATAGATCAATGAAAATAGAATAAGAAACCACAGCGATAAAAGAAGGCAATGGAAATAAAAAATGCTACATACTAAAATAACACAAGTAATAAAAGTTACACACAGAAAGCTTTTTTGAACAAGTGAAATAAAAATGCAATTGAAATAAAGATGCTACATACTAAAATACAAAATAATAAAAGTTACACACTGAAAGCTTTTTTGAACAAGTGGGTCTTCAGTTTGGTTTTGAACAGAGTCAGATCAGAGGTGGCACGCAGCTCAAGGGGGAGGCTGTTCCAGGCTTTTGGGCCGGCAACAGAAAATGACCGGTCTCCCCATTGCTTGTACCTCGAGCGAGGCACCTCCAGCAGGTGTTGACTGGCAGATCGTAAGTCCCTGCCAGGCTGATGGGCTTTCAGAAGTTCTGAGATGTAGAGGGGAGCAAGTCCATTCAGAGCTTTGAAAACAAACAGCAGCAACTTGAACTGTATCCTGAACTGAACTGGGAGCCAGTGTAGAGAGGACAGGACAGGAGTGATGTGTTCATATTTTCGTGTGTTGGTCAAAAAGCGCGCGGCAGAGTTCTGTACAAGCTGTAAACGGGAGATGGAGGATTGATTAATGCCAAGATACAAAGCATTACAATAGTCAAGTCTGGAGGTCACAAAGGCATGGATGGCCTTCTCCAGATCACCACGACTAAGAAATGACTTGACTTTGGAGAGCAGACGGAGTTGGAAAAAGCTGGTCTTGACAACAGAACTGATCTGTTTATCAAACTTTAAATTGGAGTCAAACTGCACTCCAAGATTTCTGACCACCGAGTTGAAGTGGGGGAGGGGAAAACCAACACTGGGACAGGGAAGGATGTTGCTGGTGTCATCAGGTGCACCAAACAAAATGCATTCAGTTTTATCTGTGTTTAGGTGGAGGAAGTTTTGAGAGAGCCAGTGCTTAATGTCATTTAAGCAGTTGACAAGAGTGTTTGAACTGAGTGAGGGGTTGGGAGTGACTGGCAGATAGATTTGTAAATCGTCTGCATACATGTGAAAAGACAGGTTATGACGTGTGATGATTGATCCTAATGGCAGCATGTAAAGAGAGAAGAGGACTGGCCCTAGAATAGATCCCTGTGGTACGCCGGAGGTCAGAGGGGTTGATGAAGAGGAGGACAGATCGCCTATCATGACAGAGAAAGTTCTCCCAGACAGGTAAGATTTGAACCACTCAAGCACAGCTCCCTGGAGACCAACCTGCTGAGACAAGCGGTTGATTAGTACCTGATGGTCGACGGTGTCAAAAGCTGCTGAGAGGTCTAACATCACCAGCAGTGCAGGGTTTTTTGCATCCAGAGACAGAAGAATGTCATTCTGTACTTTGAGCAGTGCAGATTCAGTGCTGTGACGAGCTCGAAAACCTGACTGAAATTTTTCAAACAGGTTGTTGAGTTCTAGAAAAGATTGAAGTTGAATAAAAACAATCTTTTCTAGGACCTTTGATAGAAATGACAGATGGGAAACTGGCCTGAAATTAGAGAGAGCTGTAGGATCTAGGCCTGGTTTTTTTAGAAGAGGCCTGACCACAGCATGTTTGAAAGCAGATGGCACATAACCTGAAGTTAGACAGCTGTTGATAAATGACAAAACAGAAGGACCAATTACATCAAAGCATTGTTTGAACATTTTAGAGGGAATGATGTCCAGAGAACAGTTTGTTGGTTTCATCTGCTGAACCACCTTGGTGAGTTGAGGCAGTGAGACGAGATCAAACTGGTCAAAAACAGCAGTGGTTATTGTAGAGGTACATGACAGGATGGTGTTGGATGAACTGACAATGTTCTGCCTGATAGAGTCTATTTTGTTGACAAAATAGCTCTGAAAGTCATCACAGGTAGACTGTGTGGCAGTTTTCAGAACATCGACAGATGGATTGATGACAGACTGGAGTGTGCTGAAAAGCGTCCTCGGCCGGTTGGAGCTGGTGGAGATTAAGTTGGAGAGGTACTGTGACTTGGCCTGTTTCACAGCGTTATCATACTCACAGAGACAGTCTCTCAGTATTCCCTGAGATACATGAAGCCGGTCACGCTTCCATTTTCGCTCTGCTTGTCTGCAACGTTGTCGAAGAGCTCGCGTCGTTTCGTTGAGCCATGGTGATGGTCTGTTTTTTGAAGATGCCTGTTTGAGAGGAGCGATGGAGTCCAAGATCGTTGTGCAGGTGTGATGGAAGGAGGTGATGAAGTCCTCAGGATGTAGAGATGGGTCCAGACTGACAGCAGAGCAGAATTCAGTGCTCTTAAAGGCATCAGTAAACTCATTTGGAGTTAATGGGTTGATGGAGCGGCAGAAACGTGCTGGGAGAATAGCCTTTGGTGCAGGAGTGGTGAAAAATTCAAATAATATGGGAAAATGGTCTGAGATACAGGTGTCCAGGATCTCCACAGCAGGTATTTGTAGGCCGTGGGAGATAATTAAATCCAGTGTATGACCCAGTGTGTGTGTGGCCCCCGAGACCGACTGTGACAGGTTAAAAGAGTCCAGGAGGTTCTGAAACTCACATCCAAGCTGATTACTTGGGCAGCAGGTGTGCACGTTGAAGTCTCCACAGAAAAGCCAAGAGTCAAACTTTGGTAGCAAGTCCGCCAGTAGTTCTGAAAACTCACTGACAAAGTTTTTATTGTATTGTGGGGGCCTATAAAAAACGCCACACAAAATAGGTTTAGCAGATTCCAGCACAAAAAACATGCTTTCAAAACTGGAATAATTTTTCTGAGGCAACAAACGGTACTTGAATGCATCACTGAACACAGCAGCCAGGCCCCCTCCCTTTCCAGCCCCACGCGGAGCGCTCAGGTGGGAGTAGCCATTTGGGAGGAGTTCAGAAAAGGAGCTGTTGTCTCCTATTTTCTGCCAGGTTTCAGTAATCAAAAACAGATCCAGACGATGAGTTGAGATCAAATCACTTAATATAAAAGTTTTATTAGTAATTGATCTGGCGTTAAACAATGCTGCACGTACTGGAACGCTGCCAGTTACGTCACTCTCAGCTGCTCGAGCAAGCGGGCGGAGGTGTTGTTTAACGCTGCCTCGCTTCACTGTTTTCCACACCGGGGGGCAAGATGGATACTGGTCGCTGGCGACATGATTGATAGCAACAAGGCTTCTGTGGCGACGAGCGAAGGAACGGCGGACATCAAAGACGCTGAATTCAGGAGGTAAGTCAGCCGTCGGCGTGTTGTGAGACGACAGATACTTTTTAAATCTCACCAGGACGCCTGCCCTCGTTCCGCGTTTTCTGCGCCGCTTGTTGCGTGGCAGCGTGGTCGCGTTGCGTTGTAGGTAGGCTGGGATCGAAGCCAGGAACGGTGGTGGTGGAGGAGGCTTGAAATGTCCATATTCGCCAGTAGCCGGTGTGTTGATCAGCGAGTCCCGGAGACTTAGAAGAGTTGAACGATCATAGACCAGGAGCGAGGATGCATCGTCGATGAAAAGAAGGCAGAACATGAACAGCAGTAAAAAGTTCAGGAGACGAGTTAGACAGCAGCCCGTGACAATAGGCGCCATCTTGGAATCTTTATTTAAAAACTTTATTTAAAAACTTTATTTAAAAAAAAAAGAGATCCAGGAGTCTGTCAACCAAAGTATCAGATGGAGTACAGTAGTCTTTATTCTGCTGTAACACGGAGTACGCCATCTTTTTGATTTGGGTCAAGAAAGTCTGAGTCACACCACCCCGGCTGGTGAACGGCAACGACTGAGCTCGACTGCATATTTCATGAGAATGATGCAGCGTGTGGAAAAGTGCTGCACACCAGCAACGCGTGTGTGTGAGGACGAATGCAATATTGATAATGTTTAAATTAAGCATGGTACAAACTTAAGGTAACACTTTACAATAAGGTACACAAAATTTGATTAACTACTAGGGAATGCCTCAGGAATTAATCAGTAGCTAATGGGTAGTTAACTAGTACTTATTGGGGAACACAGCAAAGCCTTATTAGGACTACAGTACTGGTTAGTTATCTTGTAAATGAAGAGGAACTAATCAAGAACTAATGGTCCCCAAGGGAACCAAAGAGGAACGAATCAGAAGCTGTTGGGTAGTTAACCAGTAACCCACAATATGTACTGTTGCGAAAACGAATGTGCAAGTTTATGCAGGTTTATTGTACATAATAAGAATAAACCTTACAGCAACAACAGACCTGACTCCGAGCACAGTCCACACACACATCTTCAAAGGCAGGGCCACGGTTATAAAAACCCCGGATGTCGTCACCGCCTACCTGGAGCCTTGGACTGCTTCGGGACCGCCCTGGAACCACCTACACTACCACGTGACCCTCCTTTCTGTCAACAAACTATCAGCTTCAATGTAAACATCAAATGTTGGGTCTGTTGCATTGTGCAGGCGTGTAACTGTTCCCTAGTGAAAACAAAGCCCGAGAGAAAGACGTTCTGCCTTGTGTCACATTTCACATTATAAGGCAGAATTAAGTGAATACAAATAATAGCACATAATGGGTGTAATGTAATACTGATAGAAATATATTTCAGTACCAAGAAGTAGGACTAATAGTACAGTACTGGTTGTCCCCGCCTTACGAGCAAGTTCCGTTCCTACGAATCGCTCGTAAGACGAAAATTTGTATGTCGGAACCCGAAACAATGTGTCTCTCGTAAGTCCGGATTTTTGGTCTTAAGTCGGAAAATGTATGCTAGCACTGCGCCGAACACCCGTTTTTCAACACAAACGTACATACTGGTTCATAAACATGCACAGAACTTTGTTTACAAACGGTTAGCTAACACACTTTCATCTAAAAACACATACCAGTGCTGTATTTTCTGCACAACTTTACTGTTCGTTAGTCCGCTCGTAAGTCCAGAACATCGTATGTCGATGACGTCGTAAGTCGTGGACAACCTGTAGTAGTTTATATGGGGGGGGGGGGTCTCTGCTTATGAAGCAGGCTCCCACATTCAGTTTTTAAGGCTTGCTTGAAAATCCACTTTATTCCCTTGCCTTTGACACAGTGTGATTTGTTTTGATCCAGTCTATATTCTATATCTGCTGCTATTTGTATCTATATATTTTTTTATTTTATGTTTTCCTGTCCACTGTTTTTTTTTTGTTTCTATTGTACAGCACGTTGGTTGGCCTTGTTGCTGTTTTAAGTGCTTTATAAAAAAATTGGTTTGGTATGGTATGGTATATTAAGGCATTTTAAACCGTTCCACACTCTTGCAATACTCTAAACAATATTTCTGAACGCTAAACTCATTCATTCATTCAACCTTTATTTATACAGGTTAATCCCATTGAGCCTTGGGGACTCATTTACAAGAGAGACCTGATTCTAACGGAGTGATGACAACATTGGCCAACAATAGTCAATCATAAATGAAAGCATATAAATTGAGAAGAACTAATGAAAGAAAATGGTATTTTAAAAAAATGAAACAAACACAGCCAGGATGAAAACAATGTGGAAAACTAAAAACAGGGACATGTCGGCATTGGTTTTTGCCATGAACTTAGCAGATGTTTGAAGCTCAAGGTCGAGAGCTTCAGATCGTCACATACCTCACCTGAAGGAGTCTCTGGCTCAGATTTAGAATTCACAGAACTGATTATATCTCAAGGCTGGCTGTGAAATGTCTCGAGGTTTCTCTAAAAATGTTGGCACACTTGTTTATTGTGGTTGAGAAAATATAATTTCTAAGACTGAACTGACTCATTCAAAGTGAATGAATCAGCTACACGGTTGCAAAGAATATACTGTATTCATGAATGTTTAGAAGAAAAAAAACATATCAGTAAAACCTGCATTCATTTTTTTAAATAAAATTACAAAATGTTCTAAGCATATTCGAAACACAATCATACTATTTTGTTTTTTTGCTTGCTTTTAGACCAAAACAAGTTATTAAACTTATTGCCTGATAAGCACAATGTCAGACTCATCATGAAATCAATTCATTGAGTTTTGATTGGTAAGTAAATTTGAACATTTTCAATATAAACCTCACTTACATTAAAATTGTTTAGGTTTAGTACATCATGTCTGATTTGGTGATTTTTCTATGTATATTGTTTATATTTAGCAAAAGTTATGGAGAGTACTTATTGAGTGTATAACTGTGAAGTATATTTTTTTCCAAGTTCTGTTTTCAAAATTTTGATTAAGCATTCAAACGCTAAGAGCACAGCATGTCATGATCTCCGCTCTCTGCCAATTGCCAGCGCTCTCGGCCACGCCCACTTCTCCGCTGCACAGCGGAGATCAAGACGTGCTCCAGGAGGGAGCTTCTCCTGCACCTGTGAGCTGCACACAGGTGCAGCAGGTGCTAAATCATTTAAAATAATTTATTTAAAATTTAAAAAATCCATGATGATCGCGGGGCTCATCTATCGATCAGCCAGTTGTGTGTCATGTCCAATCTTGTTTTGAAATACTGCAAAAGAGCGAGTCCCTGAAAGTTGAACCGCGAAGTAGAGGGCCTACTGTAAACAGGAAGTACATACATGAAGACAAGTCACGAGAATCTGCCACGAGCAGCGGGTTCGATGTTGTCAGTCCATACAATGGGCGTTATCAACTGTTATCATCCCCATATGTAGCGACGAAACTGTCCAATCTACCTCCTAGCATGTTTAAAAGAACGTTATCAGCGTTGTTATCGCTGTGAGTAGGCAGCGTGTTTCCGTAAACCCAGAAGTGTTGTGTTTTTGTTTTTCTCAGCTTATGTAACCGTTTTCCTAAACCTAACCTTACACCTGACCCAGAGGACCAACCCTAAACCTAACCCCCTTACCCTTGTGCCTAAACCTAACCAATACCCTAAACCTAACGCCAGAGGCTTTACTCTAAACTTTAACACAAAGCTAAAGACGGAGCCTGCTGTCATCGCTTGTAACGGTGACAACGTACCTTTAAACCTCCTAGGTAGTACAGGAGGGGCAATCTGAACACTACATATGGGGATGATAATAACTGATAAGGGCCATTTAATGGTTGATAACATCCGAAGCGGGTGCCACAAGCAGTGTGTGACGCTTGTTTTAATATGCTTATCAGTTCAGCTGAGCTCACAGACTCAGAGGTGTCCTTGAAGCGACAGCTGCATCCTGCAGCCTCATCCAGCTCTCTGCAGAACCAAACATATGATTCATGGGCAGAGTTAACATTCTCAGCCATAGTAGTTAAAAAAACATCCTTAAAGGATCAGTATGTAAGTTATTTTTTAAACATATTTCTTCACTCTGCCACTATTTTATGATAGATAGATGTTTGACAAGTAATCTCTGAAAAAACTATAGTCCTCTGGCGTCTCCCGGTGGTAATAAAAGCATTTATAAAAACCCACAGTGACCAGCCGTTAACCAGCCAATAAAAACAGAGTTTTTTGAACCAGCCAATAAAAACAGAGTTTTGTTCATGTGGGTGGGGTGTCAGCTTCACACAGCTCATCCCCCGCCTGTCCCAGCCTGCAGCGCTGGGAGGAGGAGGAGCTAAGGAGGCGGAGTTGCAGGTCAGCCAGAGAGCAAGGGGGAGGGAGCAGAAGGCTTTCCCTGTTCAAAAATTTTCTAAGTGTTTTGGTCATACAGAAATCGCAGATAGCAGCTTTAAACTTTGACCAAAAATTCCCAAACACTTTAGTTCGGAGACTCTCTTTCTGAATCATTTATTTTTTTATTTATTAAATTTATTCATTTTAAAATGTAACACAAAAAAAAATCACAAATGTGACAATACAATATCAAGAAATAAAACGAAGGGTGGCAGAATGAAGAAAAAAGTCTTATTATATCTGCCCCCTTTATCTAACAGTCAGTTCAAACAAAAAATCATCAACAAATAACAGAATAGAAAATAACTCATAATTATTGAATTACAAAATAACACGCAAAAAACTAATTCATGTATATTTCTGTAATAATTTGGATTTGATTAAATTCTTAAATGTAAATAATGATGTGGCATTTTCAATTTCAGTATTCAAAACATTCCACAAACCAATTCCCTGAATGGAGGTTGACCGACCCCTCGAACTGGTTCTGTATTTAGGTTTAACAAAAATGTCTTCTCCCTTTAGATTATAACAGCTTTGACGTTTAACAAAAAGTACAGTATTATGATATTAAATGGTAATTCTTCTTTATGGGCTCTATACATGACAGACAAAATATTATAATCCACCAAGTCATTGAACTTTAGGACTCTAAATGGCTCGTTTTGAATAAAAGTCAAACTTAAGGAGTGTTTGCATGAGTTGAAAGAACGACTGAGTAGAAATCTAAACTGAAACTACAGGAAAATCAAAGAAAAAAATGTAGAAGGAATTAATTTGAGCTAAATTAACAGGTCACTGTTGGGAAACAGTGGATGTTTAATTACAAAAAAGTTACACAGGAATTTTTTATGCTGCTAAATGACACTCTTGAAATATCTCACTGACTGATAGCTTCTGTCTTCCTCTCCTGATCTTTCCTTTTTTAATTCCCTCTTCTTTGCATTTTTGAATTCCTTTTACCTGCTTACCCACCATTCCTCCCTTCACTTCTATCAGCTTCCGTCTTGTCTTCTTTGAAAGCACGCGTCGTTCCCCTGCAAGTAAAAGCAGCGTCATGGCTCCCCATCCCCTGCACCAAAAACAACCCTCCCTCTTTGCAAGGACAGCACTTTTTTCTGGCCGAGAGGGAGAGCTAAAGAGGGATGGAGAGGGGGATCAGATGAATAAATAAGGGATGAGATTGGTAGCATGTTCAGCATCTGACCATTATAACAGAAGCTAAAAAAAAAAAGTGGGATCACAGGGAAATAAACTGTTCAAAAACATCATAATACAGTATGTTGCTTTTATTGGGGTTTATGTTAAAAGGAGCCTGTCTGGTTATATCTTTGAGTATGACACTTGTTAAACAATGTTTTTGCCCCTGTTTGGTCAACTTGCTACTATGTATTAACATGAAGCAAAAATTAGGTGCCAGACTCAGAGAGTGATTCAGCTGTTCCAGTGGTTTCAGCAGTGAGCAGACAGGAGTCCAACAGCAATCTGAAAACAATAAAGAGCTCGTGAATCAGTAATTCTTGTTTTTGACCCAGTGTAAAGTTAAAATGATAGTTTCGCTTTTGGTAATCCTGGTTGTGGTTCATTTAAAATTTATTTATTTGTTTATGTTCCAAATATAAGCTGGGGAAAAATGATGCATTATGTCATGCCTTTGGTGTTAATCGAGATCATAAAGAACTTCAGATAATAGGTTGTCATTTTAAAGATGGTTCAGGAGGTGCAAACACAGGACTCAAAAAGTGATTTGTACCCACTTAAAGGTAAAAGAAAAACACTGATTATCAAGGTTCAAGCTTCAAGCTGACTTTGTTGTCATTTACATCACATGTGGTACATGAGGTGGAACAAAACTGTGTACTCAACGTCCCGGTTTCACCCAAAAATAGCAAATATATAAAGGATCTAAGATATATGCTAAACAATATAAATATATAATATGGCATATTAAACAGCAGCCTGAACATGAGTCTGATGTGAGCAGATGGTATGAAAACAGCAGCTTATGTGTAAGAAATCAGCAGCATGGATAATCAGCAGCACAGATAAAGTGTCAAATGTCCAATTAAAGTGGCATTACAGTGATTTTTCTGGTTAGAGTTTCATGAGTCTAACAGCCTCAGGTAGAAGCTGTTCCTCAGTCTAGTGGTTCTACACTTAATGCTCCTCAACCTCCTGCCTGATGTGAATTGGGGCAAAAAGTGTGTGTGCTGGGTGAGTGGGGTCCTTCATGATGCAGGTGGCCCTCTTTATGCATCTAGAGGTGTAAATGTCTGTGATCTGTGAATTCATAAAAACCTAAAAGAGAGACACTACAAATAAATAAATAAACAGATCTACTGCAGTTATACTGTACATAACTCATTTTGGTTTAAAGGGGACCTCAGATGTATTTTTTAAATTTTTATGGTATTTCTGTGGGATATCCAGACCCTATTCCTTCAATTTAATGCACAAAATAATTATTAGATAATCAATTATACCCTTTTTAATTCTGCCATTTTTAACTTTCGTTTTGAACGACCGGTTTCTTGAAGTCCACGCCCTTCAACGATCTGTTCACGCCCTCTGTAACAGCCAGTATCTGTAATGTGTTGTTGTTTTAAAATTAGCTCTTTTTTTATTACTCATTTGACTTACTGTTAGTGTTAGCTTAAGATAACTTACCGAAACCCGTCTGAGCGCGCCGCAGTTTGCTGCTCCTTTTAGCATTAGACCACCCGAATCCGAAGCTAATGTTAGCTTGTTCCTCTTCCGGTTTTCGCCAGCTCCGCTCGTTGCACGCGATGAGATTTTGGGAGTTATCGCTGTTCCAGTGAAGACAACACAAAGTTCACCAAGTGTCTCCCGTAAATTAATCTGTAAGGAGAAGGTCCTCTTGCTGCGAGCCTGCTGCGAGGCTGCTGCAAGGCTGTACAGTTGAAGCTCCGCTCCATCGCGCCGGAAGAGGGTCCCGTCGAACCCGGTCCTTCCGCCTGTGGTCCGCTCGTTTAATTTTTGCCGGCTGCGCGTTGGCAGCGATCGCAAATACACTAAAAATTGAACTAAAACATAAAAATAACAATTATACTTTATTTATAAAGCCATTTAAAAAAACACAGCTGCAACAAAGTGCTGTACACATGAAATTAAGAACATATAAACAAAAGATGAGATGAAATCATGAAAAACAACAGTCATGTGTTTAATACAGAAGTGGGTTGAGCCTAACCAGGGGTTGCTAGGTGAGGGGCTGGACTCAGGTTTGATCTGATTGGCTGGCGGCTTGTGACGTCAATAAATGCAGGAAGTGTGAATCCTGGTGTATTTATCAAAAATAAATAAATCTACTTAGAGTAAATAAACCACTGGGTGCATTTTTTTGGCACAAGGACTGTTTTTTTATGAAGTAAATACCCAAAGTTTAGTAAAAAAACATTAAAAAGTGAATTTTGCATGTGTGGTCCCCTTTAAAAAACAATTTGTGCTTCAGTTACTGCATTGTTTGACCTCAGTACAGCCGTCTTAATCAGATGTTTTTATTGTATATAAAAGTCTTAATAATGCTGCATATGAAACATTGATAGTTCAAGCTATGAAGTAAAAACAATAAAAGTAATTGATAAAAATTGACATATTTTTCTGCAATAGTTCCAAATAATCCAGTTAATTAGGTGAGTAATGTTCATTTTTTAAAATCTTTGGGACAGTTTGGCACATTGACCATATTTTATATGATTTCTTATCATCAATGCTTTCATTCTCAACAGTTTGTTTTTTTTATTTAAAAAAAATGTCTGTTTATGTAACTCATGCTGGCAGATGGGATGATTAGCAATCTTTATTAAAAATAAACATGCAAAGAGGTGTTGAGCAATTTTCTGTATGTTTGCCCACTTAATGTGTAATATTATTTTAACAAGCTAAAGAGTACATTGTGTCACAGTTATCCCATGATCTACTGACTTAACTTTTCATATTAATCAGTAACTTCAGGAGTTGAGTAAAGTTAAACTGGAGATAAAAACATAACTCCTGCCTGCAAGCAGTTAAAAGAAATTGCGTCTACAAAGAATAATTAGAACTGTTTGTCACTTGCTGAGATGTTTCCTCTGCTCCCCTCGTCTCTCCTGCTTTTTTTCCACCTCCCTGTATGCGTCGAGCCAACGCCCCATTGCTGCAGTGCAGCTCCCTTCTCCTCCCGTCTCTCTGCAGTGGGGCGGTGAGGACGGGGAGGCAAGGGGACGGGGGAGACAGTTTTACATCTTGTCAGTTGAAACATAGACATCCAAGCTACAATGCAGGGGAGGAGGTGGTGAGGGTCAGATTTAGGCGTGAAGCTACCCACACTGTCAGATTTATAGAAGTGACTGCTGCTGCTGCTGGAAATGACCTCTTCAATGCAGACTCAGGACTCAAACTATATTTTATATCTTCAGTCATATTTCCCTTTAAGTGCTGACATGTTCTGATTTTGGCTCATGGCAGCACTTTGAATCCTGCGATTTCATAACGAACA
>JBBPBX010008986.1:0-13971 GCA_038048925.1 Garcialebias charrua | reverse complement strand
TCAGACTTACGATTTGCCTCTTTGAAAGAAAGCCGTCGACATACGGCAAAAAAAATGTAATTGAGCTACGGCAAAAAAGTATGTCATTACGGCAAGCGGCAAGGTGGGGGAAGGGTACAGTACCTTGGCTGTTCGCGCATGACAGTGTGCATGACCGTGGAGTAGGGGTGGGACGACTCTGCCGTACTATTTAAAGGGACGCGCCAACTTGACCACGTTGTTGAGTTTCGGCGAGAGAGAGAACAGCAAACGTACGTACCCAGTGCTTTAAGTGGAAAAAAATAAGTGCCGGTACCCTCCCTAATGTCATAATAATATGCATACCTGTAAACTCAGAAGGGATGAAAAAGGTGACAAACGTTGCGCCAACCCCCCCGAAAGATTTTGTAATTTTTTAACATGCTTCAGGTAAAAGTCATTTACTAACCTAATTTAATGAGAACATAAATAGGAAAGATTGTGTCAACCAAAAAATTAACAACCAACAACAGCAGCAAGTCAAATACAGCAGAACATTTTGCTAACAATGCGCTGCTCCGAGTCAACAGATGCATTAAAAACTTAAGACTTATCTCTTCAGACAGGCTTTTGGTTAATTTTGTACATTGATTTTAGAGTTTGTTATGTTTTACCTTTTTGTATAGTACTTCTGTGATTTTATGATTTTATTTTTCCTTTTGTAAAGCACTATGTGACTCTCATGTCTGTGAAATGTGCTATATAAATAAAACTTACTTACAGTAAAAACTAATTTCTTAAATATGCTGGTGAAGATGTTTTGCCAGAAATTTTGAATAAAGTAGATGCCATTTCCTGCATTCTTGTGTATTTTAACAAGTTGTTAAACATCTATGTTTACCTACATGTAAACATGATTCACTAACTATTTTAGAGACATCTAACAAAATAAAGTCAGGTCCTGTGGACAGATTAAAAAATTGTTGAAATTATTATTGATCATGAATCAGGATATTTTAGAGACACCTCATTCAACTAGTTCATATAGACATCATCCTGTTTTTAAACTCACTCCTGTGGCTAAGATAATTAAATTAATGTGACAATTTATCACAGTGACTTTAGGGGTGCAATTGACTGTTATTTTGTTAATTTTTATTTAGTTTTATTTGTAACACAACATGCCATTTTACTAAACAATGGTTACACTCCACTGCATGTATAAAAATATTAACTTTACCCACACGTTGGAGGAGTTACTTCCGCTTCCCTCGCGCTCTGTCGCGCTGCAGAGTTTGTTTTTGTTTTTTTACAGAGTTCGCTGTCGTCTCCTCCCCCTGTCTATCCTGAGGTTGTGATTGGCCAAAAGGACGCGCTCCACCAAAGATGTTTTATTGTTGTGAAGATGCATTACTCTTTCTTGAAATCCAGTCGGGGGAAATGATGCATTCTAATCTGCCACAGGTCTTTCAAGTGGAGAAGACGAAAATAAGTTCCGGAACGCACCTTATGTTTAAAAAAAGTCCCGGTACTCTCAGGGTTAAATTTTAGAAGTGGCGGAACTGGGTACCGGTGAGTTCCGGCCCACTTAAAGCACTGTACGTACCCTGTATCGATCATCATTAGCATTGCATTCATTCATTTAGCATTAGGTATTAGCGACAGTTAGCATTAGGTTTAGCGAGAGATATTTTATTAGCGACAGTTAGCATAGGTTTAGCGAGAGGTATTTTATTAGCCACAGTTAGCATAGGTTTAGCGAGAGGTATTTTATTAGCCACAGTTAGCATAGGTTTAGCGAGAGATATTTTATTTGCCACAGTTAGGATTAGGTTTAGCCAGAGTGTTTTTTGTAGCGACAGTTAACATAGGTTTAGCGAGTTTTTTTTTTTTGACTTTTTTTTGTGAGTTAGTTAAAATGGGACCCAAGAGACCTTCGAAGTCCTCGGATAAGGGTGCGGGTAAGAAACCCAGGCAGACCTTAACCCTCGAGACGAAGCTAAAGATCGTTGGAATGTATGATGAGGGCATGTCAGCGACCGAGGTAGCAGCGAAGCTAAACTTTCCGCGTTCAACGGTGGGGACGATAAAGGCAGACAGAGAAAGAATTCTTGACCAAGTGTGTTGTTCCATACCCATGAAGTCCACATTTAATACAAAGCAAAGAACAGGTGTTAAGCTGTGAGTGCATATGTTCATTTTTGTGTTGCTGTAATTTCTTCACAACTCACATTGTGGACTTTCCTCATGGACGGATGTGTGTCCTGCCTGCCTCTGTCGTCCAGGACATCAGTCCTGCCTGTCTCTGGTGAACTTCCATCTGCCTCCATCCATCACCTGTGTGTCAACACCTTCTGCATGTATGACTGTTGCAAAAACAAACAAAAAAACACATTTTCTGATGGACAGAACTGCTCACATCAGGACCACACACCTGAGCTTACACCTGGCCTAAAATGCTCCCATCATTCATTGTTGAGCACTGGCTAAGCAGTTCTATCTGATCCAGGTTTGAACTTGAGAAAAACATCAGTGTCTACCTACACTTCAGTCAAAGTAAGGACATTTTGTTTTCTTTTTCTGTTGTTTCTACTTATTTAGAGTTCATGGACTTCTTTTTCATGCACATGCACATTGACTGCACACCAATGCACTGGTTTCAAAAACATGATGGTTGCAACATGTTTCTGATGGATGTGATTTTATGCTGATTTGGTGCTGATTCATGTCAATAAGCTGCTACTGCTGCTGCTGATGGATGGATGAATGGATGGATGGATGTATGTGAGTTCCTGCTGATTTGCTGCATTTTGATGTTAATAGCTGCTGCTCTTTGAGTTTCATGGTTCATGGTTGACATCATTTTGCTGATGGATGGATGGATGGATGTGAGTTCCTGCTGATTTGCTGCATTTTGATGTTAATAGCTACTGCTCTTTGAGGTTCATGGTTCATGGTTGACATCATTTTGCTGATGGATGGATGGATGGATGGATGGATGTGAGTTCCTACTGATTTGCTACATTTTGATGTTAATAGCTGCTGCTCTTTGAGGTTCATGGTTCATGGTTGACATCATTTGCAGATTATGGCTGAGAACTGTTTAGGAAGAGATTTGTATTTGGTATGCTATTTCTGTGCTGAAAAATACATTACTGTACCTTTTACAAGTTTCAGAACTGGACTGTAAACTAAGGCTCTTTGTTTTCATACATGTCAGTAGATTTTTTAAATTACAGTAAAGATGTGCTGTGCTGAATAGCACTGTCTAACATTGCTGTACAGTACAGTACCTGTACATGCGGTTTAGGTTTTGTGTGTTTATGGATGAATGTGTGGTGTAATGTGTTAGCTAAGTGTTTGTGAATAAAGTTCTGTGCATGTTTATGGCCCAGGCTGTCCACTTGTTCAGTCTCATGCCGTTAAATGTGTGTGCGGCGCTCCGTTAGCGGTATAGCCGCGACCTACGTCAGAAATGCGGACCTACGACAGGCACATGTTTTTGGTCCGCGAGATACAGCAAAATCGACCTAAGTCACACCCGTAGGTCCGGATCCCTGACGTAACTCGAGGGTTCCTTGTATATATATGTATGTATGTATGTATGTATGTATGTATGTATGTATGTATGTATGTATGTATGTATGTATGTATGTATGTATGTATGTATGTATGTATGTATGTATGTATGTATGTATGTATGTGTGTATGTATGTATGTATGTATGTATGTATGTATGTATGTATGCATGTATGTATGCATGTATGTATGTATGTATGTATGTATGTATGTATGTATGCATGTATGCATGTATGTACAGTATGTATGTATGTATGTATGTATGTATGTATGTATGTATGTAAGAGTAAGAGTACTTTTTATTAACATTGCACAAGTTTTCACCAGTACACCGTGAATATGTACACACCGTCATCCAGAGAGAAATGAGTGCATGAAGCTGCTGCCTTATCAGACCACAATTACATTATGTTCTTCAGCTCGGCCTCTCTCATCCATATCGGGATGAAGGTCAAAGGTGTGAAAAAAAGGAACATACAATCGGGTAATCAGTGGTATTCAAAAAAGAATCTATCGCAATTTGTCTTAGGACACTCCATGATGAAGTCTAAAAAACTCTACCAGCTTTAGCACAAATAAGACAAGACATGTTGCGTTTCATGACAAGCAGGGAGATTGTCCGTGAAAGTCATTTCAGATAAGCACAGGGGGCAGCGAGTTCTCAATAGCTTTTCACTCCAGAAGAAGAAAAACCTTATGCTATAAAATCAGCTAAGAAATATATATTTTTTTCATCAAAGAAATAATTGTTTTTACCGTGTTTTCTTGGAAAGTCCTTAGCTTCTGTGGCCGCCGCCATTTTGAAGAGGGCAAATGGCGAACTACTTTTTTAATCCAGACGCGTCGCGTAGGCCGCTGAGAAACATCCATAAGTTCACCCTCCATGTTAAAAACTCTTTGTCTGACTCTTCGAAAACAAGCAATAAGGCTGCAGAGTAACACACTGGCTGCTAACTGCGCTCTCTCTAGCCAAGAGACTGAGGGGGACGCTTTTTTGTCACGGACCACATCCGGCGCTGACAGGATATGGTCTGTTAGCAGTCGTCCGGTTGATTTAAGAGCCCGTAAATAAGTTTTTTCGTTTTTACTGATAGATAATTAGTTATTAGCGGTACTGCATTTTAAATAAAAATAGCGCAAATCCGCTTATGAATTATAAAAGTTAGTCAATCCGCTGTAAAGCTAACAAATTGTTTAGGTCCGCTATAAGCGGATTGGCGCTTTAGCGCTCCCTGGCGGTCTGGCGCCCACCTTTGGATATAGAGATAGATATAGAGATAGGTATAGATAATTAGGCCATCACAAACCACACTCCATACCAGTAAGTGGCGGTAATGCTACTAAAAGTTTGTTGCCAACCGCCAGTAAAACCAAGAAGAAGAAGAAGAGGCGAAGCAAAGTGAATGTGTCGTGGAGTAACGGGAGCAGAGCTTGAACATGAACATTGGGGTAAAAACAACAACATAAAGATAGAAAACTATGGCAGAGGGGGCAAACATGTGAAAAAGTTATCCTTGACACACGCATAGTGAAATGTTTTTGCCTAAAATGTTGGCATTAAGTATTAAAATCAATATTGTGAGCTTCATAAACTTAAGCAAAAGCTACCTAGACATGTTTCATTATATAGTTTGCTTAATTTTCTTTAGTGGATGTTAGGCATGCTTTATCTGGGTTTGGCGTTTGAACATCAGGTATATTTTAAAAGCTTTGCATTTTGCCATCATTTGGCCTTTCCCAATCATGACTCCAAACATCCATAGCTTCAACAAGCTCATTTAGATCTGGGTTCTGCTATTTGGAAATAAAATGTATCTTTTGACCCATTTGTTTTTCATATGCAGTCTAATGTTTATTGCACTGCAATGCAGATACATCAGTGGTGTTATTTCACGTGACTTCCTGCCTTGACCTGTTATACTCATCATTTTTTTCCAAACACAAGCTATTACTTCGTTCTCTGTCCACTCCAGTGGTGTAGTCTACATTTTTGTAGTGGGCATACTGTGCTTAGAAACCAAAGTACACTGGTTAGTAAAGTGTAACCGTCAATTTATTTTGATTTTAAGCATATTGAACAGTTCCAAATTTCTCTGATGCTTATATTTGAATAAATGAACAACAAACTTTGTACAACAGCTGGCTTTGTATTAAAAACATGTTATATAATTTATAAAACAGTATCAAAGAAAAGCACTGCACACCAATAGATTGTTACAGAAGTGTTTAACTGTCATTTAACGTATCAATGACATGTACCTAATGGTATGTCATGTACCATTGGGCACTTTTAAGTGGGTATACTGAAATTCTTAAGTTTTTCTAGTGGGTATACTCCATATACCCGAGTATCACGTAGACTACACCACTGGTCCACTCCCAGTATCCCATCATCCCACAGCATGCCATGAAATGATGACAGCGATAATGTAAGGCACCCACTTGTCCATGCAAAACATGGCGTCTGGAAGAGGATCAGACCTCTGCGTCTCGGCTGCAC
This sequence comes from Garcialebias charrua, assembly GCA_038048925.1. Taxonomy (NCBI): domain Eukaryota; kingdom Metazoa; phylum Chordata; class Actinopteri; order Cyprinodontiformes; family Rivulidae; genus Garcialebias; species Garcialebias charrua. Next base: position 7,934 of record JBBPBX010008986.1, on the reverse strand, counting down.
CTCCTAATCTACGGAACAAGCTATTTGCCGTTGCAGTTTGCGGAAACACTGCAAAGCAAACACATTTACTGTAATGTAACTCTTGTACAAAGAAAGATGTTGGTGGGGGGGAGTTGGAGAGAAGGCACAATCGATCAGTATCGATTGGGAAGAGCGTGGGTCTTGTCCTCACGTGCTCTTGAGCTGCTCCCTCAGGCCCCGCCAGGTAATCCAAGCCTCAAAGGTCAGCAAAATTCCCGGCAGGTTGAATGAAACGTGAATGCAGCTGCAGGGGGGAAAAAAATGCTTTAATGCTCATTATTGACTTTAAAAACGATAATCAGCAGTTTTCACTAAGCCTCATGGTTAAAAAATTATGACCAAAGAAGTGGATGTGCTGTTGGAAGGTGTAGGTTTAAGGGGAAATTTAATAAAGTAGATAAATATGCAAGCTGAGCAATCATCACCTGCTCACTAAAAAGGCTTGGACAATGAAAAAGGAGACTGTATCATAACCGGTGAAGAAGTGCCGTGTGAGCAGGTCTCCTCATCAGCGTTTCAGGCTGAAAGAGAGAAAGTTTGCATTAATCCTCCTCCCGGACAGGGATACGGCCCGCACCGTGATGCCTCGGCTTCATCAGGGGTGACTCTGAGATAATTTGTTGAACGTCTGCCAAGATCATTTCCCTTCCTCCTCTTCCTCGGGCGTCTGGCTCTACTCCGATGATCAATGATCCCTAATGGAGGGGCGCTCATGCACTGCACGAGTTTTAAAAAGAACACTTTTTTCCCTTTTGGAAGTCATAATTTAATCGAAGCAATCAAATTCTTGTGACTCAGACTGGTTCAAACACGTTGTTCTCTTTCAAATGTTCTTCGGCGACTTGCTCAGTTTTTGTTCTTTTATGCTACTTTTTGTGTTTAGCGACTGTTCTGCTACGCTTTTGCTACTTTTAGCGTCTAGCTAATACATCTCAAGTCAATTAATTAATTCTAGCAATAATCTTGTGTTGTTAAAAGCCCTTTATTCCTGCATAAATGGAGCCTGGTGAGGAAGAGAAAGGTTGTTGTAGCTGTGTATGGTTCTTCCACATGCTCCTCGAAGCCCCAGTTTGTGCAGTTGATCGTTAAATTGCCAACATGTCCTGTTTCTTCAGAGACTTCAATCATCCAATCCAAGAAACGACACCAAACAAGTCAATCGCAGAACAAACGGTGTGTAAGAGAAGATTTGGTCAATTTTTTTCACGAGCCTAACCCGCAAATGCTTTTTCTTTACAAATGTGAGTCTTTGCTCCACACAGAGGGCTGTGGTAGCTCTGTGATTTGTGGGTGCATCAGGAAGGGCATCCAGCATAAAAAATAAACTGCCAAATCTTCATGTGACTTCGTACACTGTGGCAACCCCTGAAGAACGGAGCAGCCGCGAAAAAAGAAGAAGCTTCTAGCTAATATTTTGCTACTTATATATTTCTGTTGGCCTTGTCAGTGAATTGACTTCAAAAGTTAATCATTTGCACATGGAGGTTGATTCATAAAAAAAGTTGATGTGATATTTTGCTAACAGTCAGTTAATGCAGAAAAAGATGTTGCATTATGCTCAGATTATGTGTTGGATGACTCTCGGCTACTACCACATTTCAGCTCTGCGTCTGTAAAACTGACCGAGCCACTTCTGAGTTGACTAATATCAATCAGCTGCGGCCACCAATTTAAAAAGTGTTGACTCAAAAACTTCATCCATTCCACAACAAATAATTTTTAGTAACATCTGTGGAGGTTCATGAGATCTCTTGGCAGACAAAGAGACACTCGGTGATGCATACACAGACTAATAGAAACATTATCATCTGTCTTTTGCTTTTTAGGAAACCTGCAAGAAACATTATCTTGACAGAATGGACGTTTTTCAAGAGGGCTGCAGTGGCAGTTTACGTATATCCTTCAAAATATCTGAAAAAAAGGCATGAAAAATAATAAAAGTTTTGGAACGACCACTGTTTGCAGCCACATTTGTGCAGTATTTTATGGAACAATGATGTGTTGTTTGGAACTTTGCTGACATCTACTGTCTAACATGGGTACGTGTGAAGTTCCAAAAGCAGCAAAAGTAGATGCATCACTGGCTTCAGTAATGATAAAGTCAGTAAATACATAAAGCAATGCAAGACACAATTTAGCTTAGAATCCATTAGGGGACCAGTCATTTTAATGAAAGAAATAAAACTACGTATGTGACTGTATACTGGGTTATTTTTTACATTTTACTGAAGCAAAACTTTTTTTAAAAAAAGTGAAGAATATGATTTGCAACAGGATTTTAGTAAAAGAGTATACCTACATATAATATAATTAATAGTTTATTTTATGTTTTTTTTTCATAATTTGTGTAGTAATTTATGTTCAAACTGCACTTTTTGCTAAACTTACAGAATAAAACATCTCTCTCCATGTACAAAAAGCTCCTGCAGCCGTCTTTCAACTCTAATAATGTTCGTGTGATCTACTATCAAACAACATTGTAAATTTAAATAATCTAAAATTGAATCTAATAGACTTCTTCTGATGTTCATGTTCCGTCAAGGTCCTCTCTTTTGCCGCAACTACTTATTATTTGAGAAACAATCTTATAGATTAACTGGCTGAGGCCCAGACTGTTTTGTGCTGAGGTAAAGATAAGTTATAGTCAAAGGCAAAAACCGGAGGACACACACATTGGACTGAAGCCAGATGTGAAGGATACCAGAGGCGTCTGAAGGCTATCATCTATCCATCCAATTATCTTTACCTGCCTGTTGAACCGGCCATCTTCCGATCACAGGCCCACCTTCTCTAACCTCTGCGCCACCAATCCCAAACTATGAAATAATTACTCAAAATGATTTATGAAGATTTAAATAGTAATGAAAGCAAAACTATTAGCTTATGATGCAAAGAAGTTGAGATATATGTTTAGAGTCTTTAATAAATAATGGGGAAAAAACACTTCCTTTATTGACCATTTCTTCTTTGCCTTTTGCAAATCAAATTTATTTTGTTTATTTGCTAAAGAAAATCTATTTTTTTTTTACTGTAATGGCCTTACAGTTTTATTGTAATTTTAATCATATTCATATTGATTTACTAAAAGTAACATCACACATTGACTTGTCATATGAAAGCACGTTTCTTTGTCCTGGTAGTAGAACGTGTATGATTTAAAGATTTGTGAAATGGTTTAACTGTAGGACAAAAACATATTTTTTAAGTAGCATACTCATATTTGCAAGAGTTTTTTTTTAAGAGAGGACATTCAAATTAAAGTCCATCAGGAGCAGTGACAACCTTTTTCCACCTGATGGTGGAACAACACAGAACACCAGATGATAAAATTTGAAGGAACCGCTTCAGAGCTTTAAATGATGATGGTATAAATTATAAAGCACTGGAAACCCTTATGATAAATGATGCAGCTTCACGCTAACCCAAATGTTGGCCGAGTAGTCATAAATCTTTCTGTGTCAATAAAACTGCCTGCTTCAGTTCGACTCTTTTCTAAATGTTTGTCCTGATAAAATGTTTAACTGTATAAATTATGGTCATGCAACATTATCGGGAATCTCCTGCAGCAAGTTGAAGGTTTAGGAACTCACATACCTTTTAACTGTGTCTTTAATTTCTTTAATAAATGCATATTTTGCCATTTCATGATTTAGTAAAAAAAAAAAACTTTTTTTATTATTTGAACAGTTTTTGAGCAACTGCACTTCAAGTAAATAAGAATACATTTCCCCCATATTCATTGTAGATAAACAGCTTACTTTGAATCTAAAAATGTTAATAATGTGGGCACTTTGTTGTTAGCAGATTGATGTAAAGATATATTTTAGTCTCATTTAGTTAAACTGACAGATATAAAAACTGCAAATATTAACTCGAGCATAAAATTGTGTTTTGGCTTCAGCAGCGTTTTTCACTAAAAAATATATTAACTGTAAACTTTCTGGTTCTGAAAATTCAAACTTATTTTTATGAAGCAAAACATGCAATCCTGCATTCAGCAAAAACGTTAAATTTGTGTTATATATGTAAAACTAACTAAAACAACATTTTAGATGTGCATATGTCATAAATGTTAAATTATTTTACATAATTTTTGTTGCTTCACACACATAAATTCATTTGCTGGTTTTTCTCAGGTAAATGACATCTGTTTAAAAGAGAACACTGTTTTTAAAGTTGTTTTTATTTATTTATTGAATGTATTCATTTTATAATAAACAATACAAATAAAAAAACAATATCATATATAGTACGGAAAAAAACAAAATATAAAATGAAAGGGAGCAGAAAGAAGAAACAAATCTTATTTTGTCTGCCCCTTTTTAAGACAATCAATTCAAACAATAATTATCTATAGGTAACAAAGCAAAAGCGAATAACTCATCTTAATTTGTTATTTAAATACATTACATATTAAACTATGTCATGTATATATTTTTTAAACAATTTGTTTTTGATCATTTTCTTGAAAACAAACGTTGACCTTGCCCTTTTCACATCATACTCCAAACCATTCCACAATCCAACTCCTTGGATTGAAGTAGACTGTCCCTTCAAAAAAAAAAAAAAAATTGTATCTGTCTTTGTTTAAAGCACCTGCTGCAACTCATGTTGTTCCATCATTCTGCAGTATGAGCACATTTAAAGGTAATAGAAAGCAGTCTTTGGTGAGTTTGTCACATTTAAGAGTAATGCTCATAAATATACAATGATAACTACTGAAAGTTGCTTCTGTGAACTCTAAAATCCAATTTGTAGTGAATAAAACCATGCTGTGTGACTCACAATCTTGTTTGATTGTAAGGAAATCCAAATGATTTCAGAGATAAATTGGACGTGCCATCAAAAAATTTACAAAAATGTTTGAAATAACAGACCAGTCACTCTATTCTTACACATCGTTACATACGACTGTTGCGTTAAACATTCACGTGGTGCATCAGAAAGAGACTAAACAAAATCAGTGGGAGTAAACATGAGTTGTATTAAAGAGTTTGTGATGCTGTTTTTCTCCTTCTCTCTTTCTGACACACAAAAAGTATATTTTATTTTCTGTGGCAATGTGGCATTTTTCACCCACCATGTGATGCAACCGCCACCATACACATCTGTTTGTATTTTACACATTTGCTCCATTCCTCCTCCCCAGGAAGGAAGTTCTACAGTCAGAGCCGGTGAAGACCTGAGGAGAAAGAAATGCCTTGAAGGCATCCTTTTGACCCCCCCCCCCCTTTTCTACCGTACATGTGCAATGTGCAACAACAGCTATTGTTAAAACAACTAACAGTAAAAATGCATTTTTATAGAGAAAAATGCAAGAATGCAGGGCTGCAAGAACAAATGGATGTTTGACAGGTTGAAAAGAAAGAGCTACACTGTAAAAATGGATTTGAACAAAATTGAAGAATTAAGTTTGATCAAGTATTTTCTTTGCAAGTGATACCAAATACAAACTTATTTTTCATACGTTTTTGGAATTACGATGCTCGGGGTGGCTGCATGTTGAAGTAACTCTGTTACTTTCATTCTGAGATATTTTGCTTTTGGAAAATTTAACTCCTTTTTTCTGGATGTAAATAGCTTTTTTTAATTTTTTGGATGATTGTTTCCACTGGAATGTGATACTGTGCAGCTGGAATAATTTTTATTTTTGGACATTTGTTATGTTGCGTAACCATAGCAACAATGTGTTTTTTCCCCCCACAAACGGGAGCAGCTGATTAACATTTCCAAGCTCAAATAATATCTCAACTACAGCCCCAAATTTCCAATGAGTTGAAAAGGAGGCATCGTAGATGCAATCCCATCTACCTGCTGGCTGTGCTCGGGTACCTGACTGCTGAGATCCTGGAACTAGCAGGAAACATGGCTCATGACAGCAGACAGACTGAGATTGTCCCCCAGACATCTGCAGCTGACAGTGAAGAGGAGCTCGGAAGGCTGCTGGGAGGAGTGGCCACCAATCTGGGAGGAGTTCTGCCCAGCATTCGGCCGGTCCTGCAGCCCGAGGGAACCGAGAGGCCAGCCGAGTCTGGGTGGTCAGATCAGATGGCATCTGCGGCCACTTCCTCCAGATCTGCTGTGGGACGGGCTTTTACAATATATCCTTCCTGCCTACAGCCATCAGTATCTACTGTATAACATCTCTTAATGTAACGATGATAAAAAGTTACAACAACATTTAATTTCCTTTTGGGATTAAAAAAGTATTATTGAATTGAATTATCTTAACACATTCTTTTATTCATTCAACCTTTATTTAAACAGATAAGTCACATTGAGCCTCGAAGACTCATTTACAAGTGAGATCTGTTGGACAGACAATAAAAGTGGTGAAAAATGACACATAGGATTTGGAGACCTAAACAATTACTCACATTTTTGACCTCTATTTGAAGGTCAAAAATGTGGTATTGAAAAAAAATCTCGCACACAAGCACATAATGACTCCGACATTACGCAGAGAGGGGGCAGAGGGGGATGTGGAGCACTCAAAGGCGAGAAGCAGCCATCTCATTGAGACACTGCAGAGTTCAGATAAAAATCACTCAGTTCATGTACAGTAGTTCCCTCTGGAGATCTGTGCACACTCATGGGGGGTGGGGGGAGGGAGCTGCCGAGGACAGCCAGAGGCGAATCCAGAGTCCTGAAATGATGACAGAATGTTTATTCAGCTGGGCTCCTCTGAAAAGTCTGTGGAATTCCTCAGTAGAAGGTTTGGGAGAGGTGAGAGCGTCAAGTTTACAAAACTTCTAGGCATGTTGAGATAAGACGGCCTGTCAAGGCCAGTCGGGGAGCCGAATGTCAGATAAACATGATTGTTTTGGGGACAGGCAGAACTTTAATGTCATCTATCTTAAGTCTGTGTTGGTCCACTCACTTCCGAAATGTCCAAATTAAAATGACCACACCAATGGAACGTGCCCGAAAAAATTCCCGAGATCTAATCCATTCAGCCAAAAGTCTGGGTTTTTGAGACATGAACCAAGCCATCATGTAAAGCAGGCAGCCTGACCAGGTCCAGATTTGCTGCCGACGTCTTCCTTGTGTGTTGATAGACCAGGAACCAGCCAAATCCAAAAAGCAGGAACCAGTTATCATAAATCCAATTAAATATGCGTCCTTAAGATCCACAGATGACAGCAGAGATAGACACGTCATCAAGTCTTCCAAGTCGATGAGATATCCAGCTGTGTGCATGCCAACAGGGCAAATCGGCTCGCCTACAGCCTGTCTTCTTTTTGAAGAAATGTTATCAGTTGTGTTGAGGGACCAACTGACCAAATTGAAGTCCATAGTTATGATTCATAAGATTTTGTAGAAGAGAGGCTTTCAGACAGTTTCACAGACAAGACAAAGCAAAAGCAAAGCGGAGACCGAGAGGAGACATCCCACCCTTGAGAAGAGCAAGTGTTGAATTTACTTAACTAATTGTATGCAACAATAAATTATTAAAACGAAAAATTATGCAACTGAGTAAAAAAAAAAAAAACATCTTAAAACTGACTGATTTGAAAAATTACATTTGTAAAATTTGGTTGTATATTTAGTCAGTGTGATTTTATCTGAGACATTCAAATAAATCTGAACGGTTTGTTTTTACAGTGCATGCAGCAGGATCCCAACTGGGCTGAACACTGACTGGTGCGTGACTGGTCTCTGCAAGCAGAAGGAGAGAGGAGAGCAGGCTGGCAGGGAGGGAGGGAGGCAAGGAAGGGGGAGGGGAGGCAGCTCGGTGCAGACGACTGGATGAGCAGCAGCATCAGCACCACTCACTGTAGCATCTTCCCTTTTGTGGAAGCTGGAGGCTGTCGTGTAGCCGCAGAGACGTACCTGACAAGCCGCTGCCTTGTGTCACACACATGGCGTGCCCCCCAGAGAGGAGGAAGAGGGGACAGTGAAGTGACGGGGGC
>JBBPBX010008985.1:24531-61123 GCA_038048925.1 Garcialebias charrua | reverse complement strand
GTGAGTAGTTGTGTGTCGTTGTCAACAACCTGTATTATCCAAGCGTCAGAAATAAATGTTTTAAATTTCTCACACCAATACTTCTGATATTTAGACTGATTGGGTTATTGTTACAGGTTTAACATCTTCTCTTAGCTTCTATAACTAGCACCATATCTTCATAAGAGCTGTCAGTGTTAGCACAGTAACAAAAACATGACGTTTGAGTCAGTCACACCAGGTTTTAAATTTCTCACGCCAATACTTCTGATATTTAGACTGATTTGGTTATTGTTACAGGTTTAACATCTTCTGTTAGCTGCTATAACTAGCACCATATCTTCATAAGAGCTGTCAGTATACTGTAAGCATACAGTAGTATGTAAACAAAAACATGACGTTTGAGTCACACAAATGTTCACAGCGTCCTTATTTCTTATTTGATTTCTGTAAACTATGTCTTAAATACAACCTGAGACAATTGGTGATGTTGTGATGTGAAAAATAATAACTATCCCAGGAGATACATTTACAGTATTAGCTTTCCTGGGAAAATTTAATTATCTTTGAGAACGTATTTACTTTTGACACACTGTTTATACAGCTTACCCTTTATTAGACGTAAAATGTGTGAAAATCCTATATGCATGTGAATTCCATAATGACACACACAATATGGTTATATATTGTGTTTGCAGACAAGGAGGTGGCTGCAACCATGCTGGAAATACATTCTAAACCAACCTGCACCCAGTTGTACATGGAAGGGACCAGCCCAAAAACGAACTGCACCTGCTAATTGGATGAGCTGCAAGTTTTAAAGTGAGTTTAATCAGTGTTCCTGAAGAAATTTCATATCACGCTTATAACACAAATACCCAGAAAGGTGACTTTCAGTCAAACTTCACCAACAACTGGAATAATACAATATCACTTATTTTGTCTTATTCCAGTCAAAAAACTATTCAACATTTTACAATTGTAGTTTATTTTATTGTGTTAACTATTGTTGTTTTTTAGTGGCACTAGATAATAAATAAATGCAATCACATATGCACGGTTTTAAATGTTTTCTACAATTGTAAGATCTGGAATAGTTCTTGGACATTTTTTAAAAAACACTTCTACAAACAGATTTGCTAATATGTGTTAGATATAAACCACATTTTTCATGTTGGTGTCATTATAGGCATGACATCGGCATCCAGAAGTTTTCCAGGAGAACGCTGAACAGCCTGCATTTCGAACCCACGACATCCTGATGAGCCCATCACTGCTGGCTGGTCTTCACAAGGACATTTTGAGCGTGGAGCCATTGTTGCCTTTTGCAGGTTGTAGTCGTAAACTTTAAAAACCACTAACACTTATCTGTATGTTTCTTTAATTCCTTTATTTTATCTAGAATTTAAAACTTCATGTTTTTTTCTTTTGAGATATGCTCAAAGCCCCTGGATGTGGTTTCTCGATCCAGACCCTCCGGCAGATGAAGTAGCTGACGACCGCGGGCCCTGTCCAGTCTCCACGCCATCAGAGAGACCTGCCAGAAGTTCAAAACATCTTTAAATGTCTCACAAGCACACACATTATTTATATAAGTCACAAACAGAAACAACACATACCAGAAGATGTGTTTGTGTTTGTCATTTCACTTGTCAAGGACAGCAGCCTAGGACAGACAGTAACCTGCTAATATTTTATTTTTAATGATGCCTTCTCTGACAACTTGGAGACTTTAGACAGTGTAATGTTTTTTTTTTTTTTTTTAATGTGACTAAAACAGCATTTGTATATTAACAGATTAAAAAATGTAACTAAACAAAAGTTCCACTTCACTAAAAGTCAAATTAGAGCACAGTTTCTTTATTTTTAAAGGAATGTTTTCGAAGATGCAGTGCTGTTAGACCTCAAATAATGTTAATAAAACATGTTTGTCTTGTGGAAACTATACTGTATATTTTTTCAACGCAGAAAGACTTCAAATGATAACAGCTAACAGTGCAGTGGTCTGTTAATTTTTACAGGGCTGAATGTTTGACATTTTACTCACCTGTTCTTCAGGGGGTTGAAGGAAGAATCTCTTTGCATGTCGCAGGTTGAAACTTCAACACAGCCAGTGGACCGAGGTACAGCCAGGTCTCGTAGAACTAGCTAGCTGCTGCTAGCTTAGCAGCTGTCCAGTAGCATGTTGTTCAGCTGCGGGAGGTTGTTCTCTGTTTTGTCTGTTTCCCATACCCAAGATGTAATGTTGGAACGTAATCCACGGAGCTTGGATCATTAATGTCCATGCCAGATAATAAATGCTGATTACACACGTTGCTGCTTTGTGTCGGGGTGAAGTCCTGCCGGCGAAGCGCTCATCTTCCTCCACATCTTCCTTCTTTTAGTCGCTTTACTCGACTTTCCTAGAGGGACTTGGTAAAACGAACAAGTCTCACCTTCTTCTTTTACTCGTTTACGTTGCCTGGAACAATTATAAACACAATAAAAGTCTTATTTCTCCACCGCGACCGTTGCCAGTAATGACAACACTCCAGTTGCGTGCCCGTACTTCCGGTTGAGTCTCGTAAAATGCGAGTACGCATGCGCGATGACGTCAACTGGTAAAAGGTCTATTTGTCAGACATCTCCCTGAAGCTGTTCTGGTTGGCCATGTATCACAGGAACATCAGGACCTTCTTTTCTACAGGGACTGGTGCTGCACCTTGACAGTGCTCCTTCCTTATGCCTTTCTCCTGCAGCTGCATCATTACAGATGTGAACTGGGTCTTGTTGACTCTGAAATGACGCACAAACGTGTTGTCATCCATGTTCAGCATCACCTCCCATAGTCTTCATGATTATTCCATGTGTCCGTAGGTTTGTGTGTATCAGCAGCATCCTAAAATACAAAGAAATTAAATTGTTTTGTTACTATGGACCATATGAGTCTGAAATAAAGTTTTGATTGATTGAAGTTTAATAACAATTTTAACAATAAACCGTAAAAACGTCTGCTAATGGTTTGAGGTAGTAAAAAGAAAAGAAAAACAATGTTCAGCACTTTCTGACTTTATTTATCTAATGATAACTTCTGTACTGCTGCTATAATCCTAAAAGAGATCGAATTAAAACTATAAAGTAGATGTAAGAGCCTCAAGACCATAATTAACAAAAATAAGCTTATTTATAAATAAATAAAAACTACTGGTTAAAACAACATACCTGGTTAACATTTCAAGAGCCTCAGAATTGCTTTTCAACTTCGCTGCTGGTCTGGAAACCTTTTTATAATCCAACAAAGCAAGAACAACAACAGCTTTGTAGCGGGCGTCCATCTTGTTTTCGTCATCGTGCCGACAAACTAACTGGAACGCATTTAACTCGGTGATGACGTCATTCCAGGTTGGTAATTTCGACCTCCGAGGCAACTGGAACGCAGCATTGTAGCGGAGTGAGGGGAGGTCCGAGGTGGCATGAGGAGAGACTTGTAGCGGAGTGAGGGGAGGTCCGAGGTGGCATGAGGAGAGACTTGTAGCGGAGTGAGGGGAGGTCTGAGGTGGTGTAAGGAGAGACTTGTAGCGGAGTGAGGGGAGGTCTGAGGTGGCATGAGGAGAGACTTGTAGCGGAGTGAGGGGAGGTCCGAGGTGGCATGAGGAGAGACTTGTAGCGGAGTGAGGGGAGGTCTGAGGTGGTGTAAGGAGAAGCCAAAGGTGGTGAAGAGAGGCCCAAAGTGGTGTGAGTAGAGGCAAACGGAGTTGCTGCAGATGTCGAGGCCCAAGTTGAAGTAACCACGCCAAATGAGATAAGTGAGACCAGTGACGGGACCTGCCAGCTTGGACGATGTTAATCCGGGATTGTGCGAGTCATGCCGAGCAGGCTTGGGAAGGGAGGAGGATACTGTAGCAATGAAAAACATGGAGGAGATGAAAAAAATATCAGATTATTTTCTTTTTCATCTGAGTTAATATTCTTTAACGTGTGGTTGTTGTGATATTTTCCTCGCAAAACACAACTAAGAAATAAAAAAAGTCAGTGATTATATAGAGTTAAAAAAAAAAAATCTGATCCACCAGCTGAAGCCCACAAAGATGAGTGATGCTCTCAACACTGACCCATTAAGGAGCAGAAACTGGTGTCATGATGCCTCTGGTTATGCCATTTTTAGCTAATGGTAAATGGAGCTTATTTATATAGCGCTTTCCAGCCCCCTGTGAGGAGCCCCAAAGCGCTTTACAATACCAGCCATCCACCCATTCATTCAGACATTCATACACCGGCAGTGGTAGCCTGCCTTGCAAGGCGCCATCCAGACCTACCGGGAGCAACTCTGGGTTAAGTGTCTTGCCCAGGGACACAACGACAAATGGTGGGCGGATGCAGGATTCGAACCTCCAACCTTCCGATCAGGGGTCGACTGCCATTACCACTACACCACGGCCACCCCATAATACAACTTGATAAATCATTTCCTGGCTTGCAGTGATAATAAATGACTTATCTGGTCACATTAAATAACTACTTTTAACCAAAATAAACTTTATTAAAATAGCCCCACTGCATCTAAATTCATGCGCGTATAAAACTGAAATAATTCCTGCTCAAAGAGTTCATTTTGCCTTGGACAAGAGAATTAAGCCTTGACTGATTTATTATTATTGCTTGTTTGTTATTGTTGTTGATTTTTAGTTTGATTATTTTTGTAATAAAACTTAAAAGACAACTTTATTCGGATGATTATTCATTTGTTCTGGTATAGAACTCCCTGTAATAACATATTCACCCTTTACTAATCAGAATCAGTCACTGAAGTACTTTGTAGAATTAAAATATATTGATTAAGTTGTTGTTGGTCAGTAAACTGACCAGTGGGTGCCAAACTTTAATGAATGAAAACATAAATAAAACAAATGTAGTGGGGCTGAGATGGAAAAGGTGTCATCCTTCTTCCTCCATCTCACCCTTCGTTATGGCTACAAGCTTCTACATCGTGAACCCCTAGTCTAAAATCACTGTGAAAACAAAGCACTGTAATACCATTTGGTTATGTGCTGCTGATCTCATGCTGCTGATCTATTTCATGTTGCTGTGTTCACTCGTCATCATCTGCTCACACAGACTCATGTTCGTGCTGCTATTGTTTGGCGCATTGTTTTGTACTAGTAGTGCTTAGTGTATTTTTAGTTTAGTGTATTTCTTATTTCATGTCTCGGATCTTTTTTACTGTTTTTCTTTACAATTTGTATTTTTTTTGGATGTAACTGGGACCCTGTCCATAGTTTCATTCCACCTTATGTACCACATGTGATATGAATGACACACATTGACCTTGAGAACTGAAAGAACAAATTATGCTTCATAGCATCCTCAGTAAAATGCTTAGCCCCCCTTAGCACCTGCAGAAAAATATCTCTGGAGCTGCCACTGGTACAGAATACTTATATTAGCTACTTACTTATAAAGCAAATATGGCTCACCTTATGTATCAATAATGGTTGGGTCCAGGGTCCAGGCCTGAGGGAAGAGAGGTGATGTTAACTCAATGTTCTTCTTACAAACATTAATCACTTCACAATTATATATTTTTTTTGTAAAAGGCAGCCGATGGAGTTTAGTTTTTTAAGAGCTGAACTTTTTGACTGAAGTGTTGACGTGATTGATGTCTCATAGCAACGCTCAGTAACTCTAAAGCCTGCGCATAAACAACATTCAGACTTAGATCCAGATCTTTAAAAACTCATACAGTTTGTGTTATTGCTCTGGACCGATCTGAATCACCTGATGAAGTAGTTTTAATTATGCTGCTGTTGTTGTAGCGCAGTTTCAGTAACAGCTGCTTTTCTTCGTTCACGTTCGGGTGACGTCGTTTCCAGCGCGTTCACGTTAGACGTGTTGCTGCAGATCCAGTCTTGTAAAACAACGTCCACTCAGCTTTGGATGTGCGCTCGTCAAAAAAGCCATTACGTTTCCAAACAGGAGACAGTACACGACATGCTAACGGCTAAATGCTGCATGTGCTTCGCGTGCTACGCGATAATAGCTCCGTGCTGAAACGCGGCCAGGAAATTTAGTTCCGCGGTGCATATATTCTCCCGTTAATAACGTTCAATGAATGAAAAAATAACCGAAACGGTACGCAGATGGACCGAACCGAACGTGCTGTACCAAAACGGTTCGGTACACCCACTTGTACCGTTACATGCCTACAACACAGTATCATATTTTCTTACCGGACAACGCAGTCAGCCCTGGACAGGACAAGTGTGACTAGGACCTAGCCTAGCATAGTAGCAGTAACGTAGCACTCTGCGCTCACGCCGCGGGACTATTAACAATATATATAACTAGAAAACTAACTTGTGCGTTTAATCATACTTAAAAAGGGAACCCTGTTCATTTTAAAAGATAACTGCCATAATAAATAACTTACTCTGAACGTCTTCCTCAGATGATGCGGGAGAAAAATGGCTGCCGGTTGCATGTGCTCGGCTCTGTGAAAATGTACGTCATGACGTCAGACGCAGGATGGCACAGCCGCAAGAAACTAACTGTTTCACTTGGACTCACAGTGAAATATTTACTTCTGATAAATATGAAGGACTTCTAAGTTAATTGAGCCCATGAAAGTACATTGTTTTAACTAAATCAAAAGAATTAGGTCAGATCAATGTTAATAAATCGACAACAAGAACTACAGCCCAAATACACTTCTTAGACTAAAACTAGATTTAGACAGTGGGCAGTGCAACGGATGTAAAAGACACATTTTGCATCCTCTTTGATCCTCACATGTACCCGAGAATGCCTACCGCTCATAACAGAGGCACCATCATAAGCTTGGCCTACGAGATTTTTTTTTTACTCCAGACCATGTTTTTCCAGTATGTGGATTATTTTCTCACTAAGCCCTGCTGCATCAAGCTTCTCTGCAGACTCAAAATGTAGAAAACTTTCCTGGATAGCTCCATTGTATTAGCACCTTAGTAAAAGAGAGATCTGTTACTTTTTCTTTACATCTTTTGTTTCGTCTGCTATGATGCTGAAAACCTCACTTTTTTTCACTTCTTCTGTAATTTCAGTTCGAACCATGTCTGCTAAACAATCCAGAATCTCATTCTGAATGATTTTTCTTGTATACTTTGCCTTATGAATGGAAGTCAACCGTTTTAATAGCTTTGTCGTGGTTAGCAATTGTTTCCAAAATTGCCTTGAAGTTCCCTGTATTGTCTGAGTCTGCAGACTCCTTATGCCCTCTTTGAGCTAAATTTTGAGTGGCAGTAAGTAAAAGCACTTCCCCTATTGTTTTTATATATTCACGATTTTCTTTAACCTGTCTTTTGTGCTCCTTGTTTAAGACATTGACCAGTGTTGCATTAGCTGCAGCAGCTTTCTGATAGTCCCTCCATGTAACCATGGCTTGTTTATGGCGCTCAGACCTCGCATGCAATGCAAACCCCGCCTCTTTGTAAGTGCGAGTGTTATTTCTTATTACCCACTGACTTGAAAATGTTACACATGCTGCATTATCTTTTTTATTTTTTTTATTTTATTTTAAATGAAAATAAAAATTAATTTAAAGGAGACCACAGATAGGTTTTTAAAATTTTTATGGTATGTCTTCGGGGTTACCAGACAGTGTTCATTCAATTTAATACACAAAATAATTCTTAGATAATCAATTATACCCTTTTTAATTCTGCCATTTTTAACTTTCGTTTTGAACGACCGGTTTATGATAATGAGATCTTGTGGCACGCCCTTCTGCTTACATTAACTCCGCCCTCCAAAGGCAGACGAGGAAGTCAACTCACGTTACTGCCACAGAGCTGAGCTGAACTGGACCGCGCAACGTATTTATTGTGTGAGACAGATCAGACGTGTACAAGTTGTCGTGTCATTTTTAAATTTTCCTCTGTAATAAATGTCCAACTCCCTCTGACTCTCCCTCCCTCTCCCTGTGCGCGCAGCTGGAGGGAGCAAAGGGGTCACTCGCGGACACACACACACGCACACACACACACTCACAGCGGGGCTTTCTTTTTATCTGTGTCCCTGAGCGAGGAGGGAGTCGCTCAGCTGCGCGCCGGGCCGGCACACACACACACACACACACACACACACACACACACAGGTTTGTCAATGGTTGCGGTACGTAGTCTGTCCTGCTAATGACACATAAACCAACACACACACACACACACACAGAAACATGCGCATCGCTGTTCCCATCTGAAAACTATCAATTTTAAATCTGTTTAGTGCACGCTCCATTATCTGGGCCAGGAGGGTCAGAGAGTTAGCTGGCTAGACTCTGTGACATTTTTAGCCATGAAATCAGGAAAAACAACCGTCATCTTTTAAACTGGAGTGGGTTGAGCCTAACCAGGGGTTGCTAGGTGAGGGGCTGGACTCAGGTTCGAGGTGGGTTGTCCTGGCGCTTGTGACGTCACAAGCGCGATGATTTCAAAACGAAACCTAACTTATCACAGTAAAATAAATATACTTAGAGTAAATAAACCACTGGGTGCATTTTTTTGGCCTTAGGACTGTTTTTTTATGAAGTAAATACCCAAAGTTGAGTAAAAAAAAACATTAAAAAGTGAATTTTGAATATGTGGTCCCTTTAAAATGTAACAAGTGAAAGAGTAAAATGAACTGATTTTTTTATGGTTAAGCTTTGTTTACAATAAAGTAAGATTGGAAAATTTAAGGTGCATTTTGACCTTTTTTTTCATTCAACCTTTATTTAGTCAGGTAAATCTTATTGAGCCTCATGGCTCATTTACGAAAGCGACCTGCTAAAACTAAAGAACGATGAACAGCAATGGTAGAATTTCCTTAAACAATAAACAATAAACAATAGAAAACAAAAGAGAGAAAAAAAAAGAGAAATACTTTTTTTTTTTAAACAAAGTATCAAAAAACTAGCAAAACATTATAAGGTAGACGTATAAAATCAAAGACAGGAACAAATCTGCATTGGTTTTTGCCAGGATTCATACAGATTCTGAAAACCATTTAGAGAAGTCAATGTCGAGAGCTTCAGATCTTTTTGTAAGATATTCCATGAAGCAGGAGCGGAATAGGAGAAGGCCCTTTTTCCAAGTTCAGTCCTCACTGATGGAACACTGCAGGTAATCATGTCCTGAGAGCGCATACTGTAGCTGCACTCACGCAAAGACATGTAGGAGGAGATGTATGAGGGTAGCAAACCAAGAAATGATTTAAAGATGAAAGTGTACCAGTGGAAGAGTTTTTCACAGTTTTTCACACCTGAAAATCGGTATCGTCCAAAATCGGAATCGGCAGGTCAGACTTTCTAAAAATCGGTGATCGGCCAGAAAATTGAAATCGGTGCACCCTTATCGTCAGACTCATCTAGGGCTCCATGGTGCGACTCGACCACAAGTCTGTTGTTGTGGCAAAATGTTTCACGTCACAAAGCTAATTTTCAACCTTCTCACGGAGCTCGTTATATATTTTCGGCATTTCTGTTTCTGTGAAGTATTTGCGGCTTGGCACTAGGTAACGCGGATCAAGGGTTTTGATCATGCTTCGAAAGCCCCTTTTCTCCACCGTTTGAAATGGAACCATATCTTTGCACAGATGTTCTGTTATAGAATAGAACTGTTATAGTTCTGTTCTGTTATAGAACTGTCTTTTAAAACCCACATCTCCAAAATGGCCACTAAACTCAAACTGAAGCTAGGTTTCTTCTTCAGAAACAAATCCTGCTTCTCATGCAAAGCCAGGAGAACATTAGTAGCTGCAACATTCATGCCAATACTAGATTATGGTGACGTGCTGTACATGAGTGCTGCATCAAAATACCTACAGTCCTTAGACTCCATTTACCACGGTGCCCTTCGGTTCATTACTGACTCCAGTTATCGCACTCATCACTGTGAGCTTTACGTAAAATCTGGCTGGTCATCTCTCAGCACTCGAAGATACACTCACTGGATATCCTTCATCTACAAGACCCTCCTAAACCTGGTCCCGTCATACCTCACCTCCTTAATACAAACATCACACAGTCAATACTCCCTGCGCTCTAACGATTTAGTCCTCCTGTCAGTTCCTCCTGTCAGAACTGAACTAGGAAAAAGAGCGTTCAGCTTCGCCGTCCCCTCAGCCTGGAACAACTTACAGAAAGATCTGAAACTATCAACATTCATCTCTCCTGGATCCTTTATGTCAACCGTAGTAGAAAATGTCATCAAGAAACTTGACCATTGCAGATGTTTCTAACCACTACTTATCCAATATACATGTCATTGTTGGTTTTTTTTGTCTGCTTGTTTTGTATATAATGTATATAGAAATCTGTCATATCCTGTTGGTTTTGAACTGTCAACATCTGTTTACTGTGATTGTAGTTTTCTTTATTTTCTTTTTGATAAGTGCAAATGCCTATTGCCAATGTGACGTGTGCTGCTGACCACTTGACCAGGTCACCCTTGTAAAAGAGATCTCGATCTCAATGGGCTCTACCTGGTTAAATAAAGGTGATTGAATAATAGAATATATCTTTATTGGCATATTTGCACCAAGGTACAAAGTGTTGCAGTTGGCGCACGCACCATCCTAAGAGGGACGTACGCACGGAAAGCCGCAGCAGTATAAAACTGCGCCGCCAACAATCAGATATGGAAAAAAGGAACATACAGTCGGATAATGTTAGTATTCAAAAAATAATCTATCACATTTTGTCTTAGGACATTCTATGATAAAGTCTAAAAAACTCTACCAGCTCAGCACGTATAAAGACAAAGACATGTTGCATTTGATGGCAAGCAGGGAGATTTAGTCCGTGAGTAATCATTTCAGATAAGCACAGTCTGCAGATGGCCTCAGCTCGGCTCCATCTGAATGCACACAGAGACCTCTGGGGGGGGGCAGCGACAGTTTTTCAACAGCTTTCGACTCCAGGAAAGTTTGCAGTCAGCCTCTTTTCAAGGTTGCTTTGAGTCCCGATTAGATTAGTTGCTTTATTTATTTTCAGGGCAGGCTACAGTGTACTTTGACTGCAGCCTTGAAGTCCAGGTGCTGTCTAGGTCCAAATCGCCGAATCATGTGAGGTTCCGAGCTACAAATCCCCATCTGTCCCCTGATGAAGTCCGGTCGGCTGTAAACGAGTCCCAAAACGCACTGTCCACCACTGTTCCCATCGTGCGATTCAGCTCGAACAACAGCTGGGTCATTGAGGTCACAGCACGGATCAAAGAATCATGTTGAGCAGAAACCTCGCTAGTGCGTTGATCGCCGCGGCAATCTCCCTCAGCTTCCAGTAGCAGAAACCTCAGCCAAAGCCAAAAAGGCAGAGCAGCTGCCACCAATATTCCAATAATCCACAAATCTTCCACGTCTTCGACTGAAGAATGGTCAGACACATCATCTTCCACTCTCCCCAGATCCATGATGTAGCCGGCCGCATGCGTGTCGATGGGGCACGCCAGTTCTCCTGGTCCGGAGCGCTTCGTGGAAAAAATCTTATCGATAGAGGAAACAGCCCACGCAATTAAATCCATTTTCCAAATTGATTCGAGTAAGCACTGAAGAGTTACAGACGAGACAAAAATGCAAAAGCAGGGAGGAGGAAAACTTAGGGAGGAGAGGAGCAGAAAGAGAATCGACCTGCTTCGCCAAGAGCCGGAAGAGAATCTGTGTTCTATGAAATATTATTTTATAAATATTTTATGAATTTTTATTCATAAATGTTTTATGAAATATTATTTATGCAGAATCGAGAGAGATAGGCAAATATCCTCAAAAGAATATCACAGCTCAAGAGACTTCACAGGAAACTATTTTCTGTTTAAAAACAAATGTTCTTTATTTTAACCACAGAAAATCAAATAGCAAGCAAGCCAGAAAACAAACAAGTAACACACTTACATACAATGATTAATGCTTAAACAAATACTCTTACCGTTTGACATCAAAGTGAGAGAGCCGTTTGTCAACCATAGGCAGAGTGAGCATTAAACAATCCGGGCGATTACACATCCCCGTCAGACTCTAAACTCTGGGAGCTCAAGCCTGCTTCTTTTTATCCCTTCAGATAAGGATTTGTTTGCGAAACAGAGTTTGGCCAGGCTCTTTCCACAAGCAAATGCACTATCTTCAGGAACTAAACTACAAAGCTCCGGAGATGACTTGATCAATACTGACTATTCTTATGGTGATGAAATCAGCACAGTTTAACTTCTTATCTCCCACCTCCCCGGTAGTGACACACAGGAAAATTACACACAATGTCTGAATGTTTCAGACTTTCTTAGACTGATCAGAGAACAAACTTATTTATTCATTATTCACTCCACCTTCTGGTCTCTGATCAGTTCAACACCCCCCCCCAAAAAACCAAAACAAACAAACAACAACAACCAAACAAAAAAACAACAATCTTAAATCAAACGAGCGTCAGAAATGTTCCACAATCTTCTTCACCCATGGTTATGAGTGGTTACCATTCTCTGGAATGTCATGTCCGTTGAAACACTTCCTGCATGCGTAGAAAGTACAATGACTGCTCACACTTGCCATTACGCATGACTGATTCGTAGGACGTCCAAAGTTATCTTGTTTCATGACACAGTTCTTCTGTTTTCATAGTAGTCGGCAAGGCCCCCTTTTTCTCCTCCAGGACACATTCCGGTGTTGCGGAGGAGAGGTCGCCTAGCAGCACCCTGGTACCGATGACAAAGAACGTGATAACCCATGAGATACCACCTTCATGGCACTCTCTGGGTTTGGCCATGCCGTCCTCTGCAGCACCATGGCACCGACGACAAACAACGTGATAACCCATGAGATACCACCCTCATGGCACTTTCAGATCCGGTCATGTTGTCCCCCGCACGTCTCTGTTCCTTCCACCAGCAGACGCCAAACAAACATCAAGCTGTGAAGAAACACAATGCTGTTGACATAGAATAACAATGATTAGTCTTCTCTTAGATAACATTTATTGACAGGTACATTTACCCATTTCTCCTGTCCTGAGTACAACACTGACACTGTAGCATCTCTGCCTTGTGCTATATTGATTAGTTTTCTCTTAGATAAAGGTTTCATTTTTACTTTCCCCACCAAAACTGATCTGAACTGTAGGGGTCTCTCTACCACAAACTCAAAATGTCCTTGTTCTAAATGGAGCATCATACCTGCCAATAAATCCATGCCCCATATCTATTATTCAAAACTTAGCAGGTCGGACAGATCAGGGTACAGCTGTGACGTTCTGTTTTTCACCTTTCTTTTTTTCTTTTTCTGTTTCACAACCCGCACCCTTACTGCTTTATTGTCCTCTGAAGACTCAGAGTCAGAGGACTTTCTGCTTTTCTGCTTTCCTGTTTCCTTTTCCTGTTTCACAACGCGCACCCTCACTGCTTCATTGTCCTCTGAAAACTCAGAATCAGAGGAGACCTTCGCCACTCTGGTGGTCTTATGTTTGTTCCTGACCATCTGTTCAGGTTCACACGGCGGTGCAGAAGGAACAACAGAAGTTTGAAGCACGTCCCTTAATGCCTGGGTCAAATGTTCAACATTGAATCTGGCACACTGGACTTTCAACCCCTTTATCTGACATCGCTTGTTTAACTCCTCTGTTGGTAATCCATCGATCTCAGATAGTGGAACCCCGGACTGTATCAACGCTTTCCATAAAGCAGAACGAGTTGGTCCCCGTGCATTAAAACCATACTCCTGTTTTTCTACTTTTTCTGTTCTCCAATCTCCCAATGTTCCTAACTCCATGATTCGACTATGAATCTCAGACATAGGAACCTCTGGTGCACCAAGCATTACTGTCAGGATTGCGGCGCGATAGTGTACAGGGGCTGTTCTTATCAACTGATCCCTCACAGCCTTTGGAATAGGTAACAGCTGATACTGATCCACAGCAGCAACAGTTAAAGCGTTCCTTATACACAATCGAACCAATCTCTGTACACACTCCCGAAGTGTGACCCACTGTCCTGTTATCTCTGGCCAGTCAGTGAGAGCTGGATAAGTCTGGCGAACAGCTTCTGCATAAACATCAAATAGAGATCTAGAATCATTCCCTAAATCTCTCACCTCTCGGCGGAAATCAGCATTCACTGTAGCTTCTGTGGACAACCCAGCAAAAGACAGCCCATCCCCCACATCTATCTCCACCTGAACTGCTCCTTCCTCAATTAATCTTGATAACCACACATCTGTATGTTCTCCTGGCTGCTGACGGAACCTCCTGGACAAATAAGTTATTTCTTCCTGAGTGTAATCCTCAGTTATCACCCTTAGTTCAGGCTGTGGTTGATCTTGTGGGATAGCATCCATAACTGGTACACCATTTTCATAAACAGGTTGACCATCTGCGCCTACTCTTGCTCGTAAGACATCTGGTCTCACTATCTGTTCCTGCCTTCTCCGCTGCACTGGTTTCACACTTTTACTGCGGGATAAGGAGCATAATGAGGTAGTGGACACTTCTTCTTCTTCATCACTTACATTATCTCCCCACAAATCTCCGTTCCAGCTAGAGGGATTCCACCCCGTACCTAACCCAGCTACAAAAGCCCGTACTCTTTTGGGTGATACAGACCGTTTTGTCTTCCTCTTTTTTTCTCTTTTTAACATGGACACCTGAGCCACTGCTTCCTCAGCAATCCGGGCCATGTTTTCTAGCTGTGTAGTTAACAACTGCACATGCTGACGCTGTAATGAAGAGGTCAACTTGGCTTCTTCGAGTGCCTTTTCCTGTTTCAAACTTATTTCATTCTGTCTCTTCCAGGCAGTGGCACAAACCCACAAACGCCGTTGCAGTCCGTCTACTGGCGTTTTTATTTTCACATCTACTGCTCGTAGAACTTTTAGCAAAGTCTCAGGGTCTCCATCTCGTAGAGACCCCTCCCAAGACTCACAGCGTCCTGCTCCATCTCTCAGGCACAATGCTATGGACTGATAACAGGGTATTTCCCATCCTGGTAGTATTTCAGTCCTGTCCTGTGTCTTATCTCCCTTCGCTGATTTTCTCTTGAACATTCTTTTGAGCATTATGTAGTCTCTCTTTATGATCCTGCCGACAACGCCAAAAATGTTCTATGAAATATTATTTTATAAATATTTTATGAATTTTTATTCATAAATGTTTTATGAAATATTATTTATGCAGAATCGAGAGAGATAGGCAAATATCCTCAAAAGAATATCACAGCTCAAGAGACTTCACAGGAAACTATTTTCTGTTTAAAAACAAATGTTCTTTATTTTAACCACAGAAAATCAAATAGCAAGCAAGCCAGAAAACAAACAAGTAACACACTTACATACAATGATTAATGCTTAAACAAATACTCTTACCGTTTGACATCAAAGTGAGAGAGCCGTTTGTCAACCATAGGCAGAGTGAGCATTAAACAATCCGGGCGATTACACATCCCCGTCAGACTCTAAACTCTGGGAGCTCAAGCCTGCTTCTTTTTATCCCTTCAGATAAGGATTTGTTTGCGAAACAGAGTTTGGCCAGGCTCTTTCCACAAGCAAATGCACTATCTTCAGGAACTAAACTACAAAGCTCCGGAGATGACTTGATCAATACTGA
Organism: Garcialebias charrua; assembly: GCA_038048925.1. Classification (NCBI taxonomy): domain Eukaryota; kingdom Metazoa; phylum Chordata; class Actinopteri; order Cyprinodontiformes; family Rivulidae; genus Garcialebias; species Garcialebias charrua. The sequence goes on along the minus strand of JBBPBX010008985.1, from coordinate 45,579 downwards.
CTATTCTTATGGTGATGAAATCAGCACAGTTTAACTTCTTATCTCCCACCTCCCCGGTAGTGACACACAGGAAAATTACACACAATGTCTGAATGTTTCAGACTTTCTTAGACTGATCAGAGAACAAACTTATTTATTCATTATTCAATCTGTTACGGCTCTGGTCATTTCAGTCCATCGCTGGCTCTTTCTATCATACGGGCAACCTTTTGAAAATGCTTGCGTAATCGATGTCTGCATGGAATCCTGCTTTTTCTTCGCTTTATTTTGACTGGAACTCACAGTCGGCTGCATCGCTTGGCATTGCTGGTATTCAAGCACATGCTTTGTTTTAAGGTGGTAAAACAAATTGCTAGTATTACCTCCCTTTGCAGGAACTGTCACCCCACACCCTTTACAGATGACATTGTTCTGCTCAAGGTCTGACTGCTTAAACCCGAACCAGGTCCATATTATTGACGTCTTTGCAGTGGCGGCTCCAGAAATTTTTTTCAGCAGGTGCTAAGGGGGAGCTAAGCATTTTACTGTGGGTGCTATGAAGAAAATTTTCCTTTTTTATATATTTTTTATATTCTTTATTCATTTCAAAGTTCAAATTTAAAAAACATAAAAAACTATTTAAAATTCAATGTAAATAAAAAATCAAACATTACATGAAATGAAAGGAAGCAGAAGAAGATAAAATCTTATTACCGTATTTTCTGGTGTATAGGTCGCACCTGTGTATAGGTCGCACCATCCAATTATCACCAATAGATTGGAAAAATCCCTAGATAGGTCGCACTGGTGTATAGGTCGCACCTACGTTTAGCTCTGCTGCAAATGTCTGCCACAGGAGCGCACAGCAAGGCTTTTAAGAAGATTAACACTTAAAAACAATTATTTGTTTGATAAAAATTATAGCAAATATGTGTCTGAGCTGAACTTTTCCTTAATAAATGAACGTAATTGTGAAATGAGCTGGATTTAAAAATTTGTTTACCGAAAGTGATAACAAGCCATATACAGGTAGTCCCCGAATTACGAGCGCTCTGATCTGCGAGGTTCCAGACTTACGAGCTGCGAATTTTTGGAAAAAACGAAAAAAATACTGAGTTTTCATGTGTTTTTTCACTACAGTTAGCTAGTTAAGCATATAAACACACGTTTCCGATCATTTTTATGCACTCAAAAGTAGTTTTTAGATGAAAATAGAGTGTTTTTAGGTGCGCTAGCGAAAACCGTTCCAATTTACGAGCGGATTTCCGGGTTTACGAGAGAAATGGCGGCCGTTCCAAATTACGAGATTTCCGGTTTACGAGCGCCTCGTTGTAACGGATCTCGCTCGTAAATCGGGGAATACCTGTATAGGTCGCACCTTTGTATAGGTCGCAGGCCTTGAAAAAACCATAAAAAGGTGCGACCTATACACCGGAAAATACGGTATGTCTGCCCCTTTTTTTAACAAACTTAATTTTTTTCTTCCCTAGAGTTATCAACACAAACGCAAGCACACACACACATACATACATACACACACACACACACACACACACACACATACACACACAAACTGCAAACTGTTACAACAAATTCACATTGTTTCCCCAGATGTATCGTATAAACAATTTCAGTCCACAATGCTGAATGCATTACAAAGTCAGAGAAGGTTGAAATCATTCACTCACCATCAGAAGTCTTCATAACAGGACAATCCGCCTGTTATTGTGGTTGAGGGCAAAAGCATCAATAATCCTGTCACTGTCCAGGGTCCTGGTTCTTAAAGGATTGATAGCAAGAAGTGCCAGGTCACTTGTTCGACTGTCTCCGCTGCTGTTTCTTAGGTAGTTCTTCAAACGACGCAAACAAGAAAAACTGCGCTCACAGCTCACTGATGTTACTGGTTATTAAAGCCGAGAGCGGTAAATGCTGGCTCAAGATGATATCTGTTTCCTCCTTTTAAAAAATGCCGACAAGCAAAGCAAAACACGGCATCTTTACTCACACTGTATTCTAACCACAAATATTGATCGAGCCAGCCTTTACTAAAACTTCTCTGTTGCACTCCAAACAAGCGTGATGGGTATTTTTGCAGAAGTGGTCGTCTTGGTCCATCTTGAGGACTTCTGCTCAGATCTTCTAGCTGTCCAGTGCTATTGCTAACACTGTTAGCATTCTCAGCAGCAGTGGAAGGATAACTGCACAGTTTATCTTCTTCATCCAGATTAATATTTTTTTGTTGGTTGGACTCTGCTTCCAAAAATGCATCCTTCTCAAATTCCATCCGTGGAACTTTTGGTTGCAAAAAACGATCCATATTTGCGCAGCCGCAGCGTGTAACTCTCAGTTGCTTCCCGGAAGTGATATTACGCAAAGTTCAAAGGTTGCATGTTTTTTTTTTTTTACTGAAATTAGAATAGTTGATTCTTTATATATATACTGTATTTGTCTTTTGAAGAAAATGCCACAACTACATATTTAAAATATTAAATTAGATGAAGAAAAAAATCTAAATATTTCCTGGGGGTGCTAAGGGGGTGCTATAACTTTTCCAGGGGGTGCTATAGCGCCCCCTAGCGCCCCCCTGGCGCCGCCACTGCATCTTTGCTCCTGCCTTCTTCACTAGCTCTTCACTTGCACCGCTCTCAGCCATGCTGCTCCAGTTAATCTAACAGCGGCGCCTGCTGATGACGTCATCAACGAGCGTTCCTCCGGTTAACCAGTAGATGACAGAGCTTTATCATAGCGCATATGTCTATCGTTTCTACCTTATATCGTATATATCGCGCATCCCTTCTGTATATGTAAACTAACATATAATCTGCATGGACACTGCATATAAACTGCAAAACACACACACACGTCTAAATTGATTCACTGTATTTATTAATTAATGTTGTTATTTGCATTAATTGCACGCACACTCCAACCAACGGACCAAAGCGCGAGTATAATGAGGCTTTAAACTTTCTTGCCTTTCAGGAGTGTGACCCCTGCACTAACTTTGAGTAAATCCCAAGAAAGGAAAATCTCAGACAAAAAAAAGTTTAATTCTGCATGGACAGATGTGTTTGCCTTCACCGCCCATGAAGCTGGATTACCTGTGTGCTTAATATGTGTTGAGAAATTATCGGCCCTAACCCTAACCCTAACCCAACACAAAGTGTAATGTTGAAAGACATTTTCAAAACACTCAGCATTCGCTGAAAAATACCCAAGTGAAGATGAGCGAAAGAGAGCAATTTCAGAACTGCAAAGGAAAGTTGAACAGAGCAAACATACTTTCAAGAAGTGGATCACCATTCCACAGTCAACTACAGTATTTAGTTTTGTGGCATCTCAGGAGATCGTAAAGAGGGTTAAGCCATTCACAGACGAAGAATACATGAAATATCCATCCATCCATCCATCCATTGTCTTCCGCTTATCCGGGGTCGGGTCGCGAGGGTAGCAGCCTAAGCAGGGAGGCCCAGACTTTGCTCTCCCCAGCCACTTGGGTCAGCTCCTCCGGGGGAATCCCAAGGCGTTCCCAGACCAGCCGAGAAACATAGTCCCTCCAGCGTGTCCTGGGTCTTCCTCTGGGTCTCCTCCCGATGGGACATGCCCGGAACACCTCACCAGGGAGGCGTCTAGGAGGCATCCTAACCAGATGCCCGAGCCACCTCAACTGGCTCCTCTCGATGTGGAGAAGCAGCGGCTCTACTCTGAGTCCCTCCCGGATGACTGAGCTTCTCACCCTATCTCTAAGGGAGAGCCCAGACACCCTGCGGAGAAAAATCATTTCAGCTGCTTGTATCCAAGATCTCGTTCTTTCGGTCACAACCCAAAGCTCATGACCATAGATGAGGGTAGGAATGTAGATCGATTGGTAAATTGAGAGCTTTGCCTTTTTGACTCAGCTCTCTCTTCACCACAACAGACCGGTACAGCGCCCGTTTTACTGCGGACACTGCACTTATCCGCCTATCGATCTCATGTTCCAGTTTTCCCTCATTCACGAACAAGACCCTAAGATACTTAAACTCCTCCACTTGGGGCAGGACCTCCTCCCCAACCCGGAGAGGGCACTCTACCCTTTTCTGGCTCAAGACCATGGCCTCGGATTTGGAGGAACTGATCCTCTTCCCGGCCGTATCACACTCGGCTGCAAACCGCTCCGGCAAAAGTTGTAGATCACGACCTGATGAAGCCAATAGGACCACATCATCTGCAAAAAACAGAGAAGATTCTAAGGTCACCAAAACGGATCCCCTCAACACCTTGGCTGCACCTAGAAATTCTGTCCATAAAAGTTATGAACAGAATCGGTGACAAAGGGCAACCTTGGCGGAGTCCAACTCTCACTGGAAACGAGCCTGACTTACTGCCGGCAATGCGGACCAAGCTCTGACACCGGTCGTACAGGGACCTAACAGCCCTTATCAAAGGGCCTGGTACCCCATACTCCCGGAGTACCCCCCACAGAACCCCCCGAGGGACGCGGTCGAATGCCTTCTCCAAGTCCACAAAGCACATGTAAACTGGTTGGGCAAACTCCCACGCACCCTCCAGGACCCTGCTGAGGGTGTAGAGCTGGTCCAGTGTTCCACGACCAGGACGAAAACCACACTGCTCCTCCTGAATCCGAGGTTCGACTATCCGACGGACCCTCCTCTCCAGAACCCCTGAATAGACCTTACCAGGGAGGCTTAAGAGTGTGATCCCCCTATAGTTGGAACACACCCCACGGTCCCCCTTTTTGAATAGGGGAACCACCCATACATGAAATAATCTTTCATAAAAATATCGGAACACCTATTCTCTGACTTTAAAAATAAAGAGGAAATTGTTCAGAAAATTAGAGAAATGCCTCTCTGCAAAGACCGTTAAGGACAGGGCCATTTTAAGGACAGGACCATTAAAATGGCAACAACCATCACTAGTAAGCAAAATTGTGACATCAACTCAGCTCAAACATTTTCAATTGACTGTGATGAGTCAAGTTATGCAAACGATATTGAGCAGATAGCTCTTTTATAATAATAATAATAATAATGTGTTTGTCTGTCATCTGCGTATGTTTCCCATACACAGACGAAATTCGTCTCTGCATTTAACCCAACCACCCCAGGTGGTGCAGTGAGCAGCCAGAGGGCGCTCGGGGAGCTGGAGAATTAGGTGTGCACTCATAGACACCCCAGGATGTGTAGTGGCCGGGACGCGAACCCGCGTCCTTCGGGTCCCAAGTCAAACGCCCTATGCAGATATGTGAACACTGATGGGCAGCAGGAAGAACTGATAGAACTCATACCCCTGAAGGGCCAAACACGGGACCAGGACATTTGTGAGACTGTTGTGAGTTGTCTAAATGCTAAAGGAATAAACACCACTCACCTGGTGTCAGTGTCTACTGTATAAGGGGAGCACAGAAGGGCTTTGTGAATTTATTTCAAAAGTCACTGCATCGAGAGCTGATGATGTTTCATTGCATCCTCCAACAAGAAGCACTGTGCGCTCAAACGTTCCCCCCTGAATGTGTGGAAGTGATGAATCTCGTCATCAAGATAGTGAACAAAATCATTGCAAACGGGTTAAACCACCAACAGTTTTTTCCAGTGGTGGGCCCTCCGACCGCTAGGTAGCGCTAATGCGCTAATCCGCTTATAGCGTAGCTAAATAATCTGTTAGCTTTACAGCGGATTGACTAAGTTTTATAATTCATAAGCGGATTTGTGCTATTTTTATTTAAAATGCAGTACCGCTAATAACTAATTATCTATCAGTAAAAACGAAATAACGTATTTACGAGCTCGGACGACAGCTAACAGACTATATCCTGTCAGCGCCGGATGTGGTCCGTGACAAAAAAGCGTCCCCCTCAGTCTCTTGGTGTGTGCTCTCTCTATAGCAGTTAGCAGCCAGTGTGTTACTCTGCAGCCTTATTGCTTGTTTTCGAAGAGTCAGACGAAGACTTTTTAACATGGAGGGTGAACTTGTGGATGTTTCTCAGCGGCCTACGCGACGCGTCTGGATTTTAAAAAAAAAGTTCGCCACATTAGCACTCTTCAAAATGGCGTCCGCGACGGCCAAAGAAGCCAGGATTTTACAACAAAACACGGTAAAACAATTATTTCTTTGCTGAGAAAAAATATATTTCATAGCTGACGTTATAGCACAAGTTTTTCTGAGCTTGAGAGTTTCACGAAATGGTCAAATCTGCTGGATTTAAAAAAAGTAGTTCACCATTAGGACTCTTCAAAATGGCGTCCGCGACGGCCACAGAAATTAAGAACATAAAATAGCTGACAGGGCAGCAAACTTACATACTCAGGGAATCACAAGTGTAGAGATATAGCACCCTCATGTCCGTATGGGATGTGGGCCTCTCCACATCTCTCTGAAACTCTGTGTTACACCTTCTTGAAACTCTCAAGGAGACAAGTGGACACCATTTTTGTTACAATTATTTGAATTAATGGACACTAATTAATCAGATTGAACTTTCTCTTTAATGTGTGTTAATTCAGAATTGATCTACAGTATATTTTTGTCATGTAATGATGATTTACTAAGCTGGTATATTTTAAATATGCCAAAGTTAAGAGAACATCTCAGAATGATCTTGCTTTAAACTGTCTGCTCTATGCAAAATAAGTGTCTAAAGTTGACTGAACAATCCGGTCGTATTTGTTTGAACTGTTTTTGGAACGAAGGAAAAGTTCCAGACATAACTTGCTTTCTGTCTCCCGTCCTTTCTAAAAACAATGAATCTGTTCTCAAAACAAAGTACATGGCTTGTTCACATGCACCTGCATCTTCTGACGCATGTTTCTTTATTTACTGTCTACCCTACCTGTCACTCAGACTAACAGACTTGCAAAGTCACACCCTCTCTAGTGTTAAGACAACCAATCAGCAGGAAGTATGTGACTAAGTCACACCCCCTTCTTAAAGGGACACTTCCTGTTGATTCTTGGAGTGCAAAGGGAACCACGAGCTCTACAACAGTGAGTTCTCTGGGAGAATGGAAGATGCATAGACGTCTTCCTCCAAGCTGATGTACGTCCGGCCATTGAGTCAAAGGCCCACGTCTTCAGCGAGGCTTAAACAGCACGTCAGCTGTGAGCCACCTGAGTATCACAGCTCCAAGCAGCTGTGAACTCTTTCTGGAAGTTATCTTGAAACCAAACCGGAGCTGATAACATCACTCTGTTAGGCAGAAGCAGACCTCACGAGACCGTGGCAAGATGAAAAGTGGTCGCCTGTAAAACGCAGCAAGGCATGCGCGTCTGGCTTGACTAATTTACTGGAGTCGAGATAAGAAAATCTTCACGAAGGTAAACGTCGTTTCATCACGGTACGGATGTCCAGCCGAACCGACCAGAGGATGAGCCACTCTGGTTAAACATCTCAAGATAAGATTCAACCATTTCCTTTCTTTATTCTTCCTCAACTCCTTATGTTTATTTCTAAATGTAAACTGTAAGTTGTGCCACAGAAATAAGTTAATATAAGACCCATTAACTTGTGTTCTGTTGTCTTATGTTTTAATCTGCTGAAAAGTTAGTTATTTAATCTGCTGAAAAGTTAGTTATAAGTTGTGATCGATCAATCTATGTAAATATGTTGTGATTGTAATTAGATGATTTTGTTATTAAATGACTCTGCCTTTGGTAGTTCAACATAATAACGTTTCCTGTCAAGTTACATTACATTCACTGAGCCACAGATTTATTGATTTAATCTGAAAAAGTTGAGAACCCGTAAAGCTGATGGTAAATTTGTGTCAGTCTTCGACTTGCTCAAATCTATCATCTAAATTATAGATAAGTCAGCAAACTGACGTATTTATATATATTATTACACAAGGAACTCAGGAGATAGAGGCAACAGGAGACAATGCCAGGACAACGATAAACAGAGATACAGACTTATTTTTTATTTGATTTGATGTTTATTCATTCATTTTAAAAGAACAATACAAAACATTTTCATCAGATACAAGAATACAAGTAGGATAAAATGAAAGGAGCAGAAAGAAGATGAAATCTTATTATATCTGCCCCTTATTTCACAGTTTGTTCAACCAATGATAACCTTCAAACTACATCACAAAATGAATAAATCTACTAATTTATCTAACTGTAATACACAAACTACATCACAAAATGAATAACTCTACTTAATTTTTCTAACTGTAATACACAAACTACATCACAAAATGAATAACTCTACTTAATTTTTCTAACTGTAATACACAAACTACATCACAAAATGAATAACTCTACTTAATTTTTCTAACTGTAATACACAAACACACTAAGCTACATCATAAGTACAACATAAGTGTAATACACAAACACACTAAGCTACATCATATATAGTTTTTGAGCAAGTCCTTTTTGACCTTTTTCTTAAATGTATACATTGATTTTGCATTTTTAACATCACTCTCCAGAACATTCCACAATCCAACTCCCTGAATTGAGGTAGACCGTCCCTTTAAGCTGGTTCTGAATTGTGGTTTGATGAATATCTGTCCCTTTAAGATTGTAATAACTTTGTCTAAATTTCTTTGGATATTTAAAGGTAATGTGTTATTATGAGCCCTATACATAACTGATAAAATACTATATTCTACCAATTCCTGGAATTTCAATAAATTTAGCTGAAGAAACAAGGTGTTTGATGGGTGACTGAAATGTTTTCTGGTGATTACTCTTACAGCTCTCTTTTGTAAAATAAAAACAGGCTTTGTAATTGTTTTGCACGCTTTTCCCCAAACCTCAATACAATAGATTAAATGTGGAACAATGATTGTGTTATACAACATATACAGAGCTTTATCAATTAAAAAATCCCTGACTTTATATACAGGTACATGAACACACAGCATGACAATCACAAACACCTGGACAACAAAATGGAGGAGATAAGCAAGACAATTAACAGAGAGACCAGGGAGTGTAGGGATGGGGACCCACCACCTGAGAGCAACATGCTTACAACTGTTATCTTGAAGTTCTAGGGTGTAGAGAGCCACAGAAACGGTTATGGTAGGCCGGATTTGGCCCACGGGCCTTGAGTTTGACACATGCGATCTAGTGGTACTAAAAGTAACAAAAGAAGAAGAAAAAAAACAGCCAAATATGTCAGCAGTTTAGCTAACAGACTTTGGAATGGGTACATTTTGTCCTTGTCAAACCTGTTGAAGAGAACCAAACTAAATACTCTGAAACTCAAACAACTTACTGTATAACAGTTCATGCACCGCTAGTTGGCAGTGTAGTGCAAATATTGCATAACTTGCTGCTACCAATTGTTGAATTTAATTAGCGGATTAGAATTAGCTTCCCCTAATTTTCATAAGACATTAGTGCTTTTGAAATTGCGGACCTAAATGAAATTAATTAGTGCTTTAGAAATAGCGGAACTAATTTTTGGATTAGCGTTGCCCACCACTGGCAATGGTGGTCCTTCGACCGCTAGGTAGCGCTAATGCGCTAATCCGCTTATAGCGTAGCTAAATAATCTGTTAGCTTTACAGCGGATTGACTAAGTTTTATAATTCATAAGCGGATTTGTGCTATTTTTATTTAAAATGCAGTACCGCTAATAACTAATTATCTATCAGTAAAAACGAAATAACGTATTTACGAGCAGCGCCGGATGTGGTCCGTGACAAAAAAGCGTCCCCCTCAGTCTCTTGGTGTGTGCTCTCTCTATAGCAGTTAGCAGCCAGTGTGTTACTCTGCAGCCTTATTGCTTGTTTTCGAAGAGTCAGACGAAGACTTTTTAACATGGAGGGTGAACTTGTGGATGTTTCTCAGCGGCCTACGCGACGCGTCTGGATTTAAAAATAGAATTTCGCCACATTAGCACTCTTCAAAATGGCGTCCGCGACGGCCAAAGAAGCCAGGATTTTACAACAAAACACGGTAAAACAATTATTTCTTTGCTGAGAAAAAATATATTTCATAGCTGACGTTATAGCACAAGTTTTTCTGAGCTTGAGAGTTTCACGAAATGGTCAAATCTGCTGGATTTAAAAAAGTAGTTCACCATTAGGACTCTTCAAAATGGCGTCCGCGACGGCCACAGAAATTAAGAACATAAAATAGACAGGGCAGCAAACTTACATACTCAGGGAATCACAAGGAACTCAGGAGACAGAGGCAACAGGAGACAATGCCAGGACAATGATAAACACAGAGATACAGACTTATTTTTGATTTGATTTGATGTTCATTCATTCATTTTAAAAGAACAATACAAAACAGTTTCATCAGATACAAGGATGAATAGACTTTTAGCTGAATGGATGGATGGATAGACAGTTAGCTGGATGGCTGGATGGATGATCTTTAACAAGTTCTAAAATCATTAAAATTTAACCTCAGCTTGTGCCTCTGACCCAACAGAACCTCCTTCAGCAGCAGAACCCTCTGTGGTTCTCTGCAGGACTTCATCAGTCTCTCTCCTGGTTCTGGAGGAGTTCTGACCCACTCTTCTTTCCATTGTTGCTTCAGTTCTTTGAGGTTTCTGCTCAGCTCTCTGAAGGTTTCAGGTTCAGGTTCTGGACTCTGACTGGGCCGTTGATTTGATTTGATTTGATGTTTATTCATTCATTTTAAAAGAACAATACAAAACAGTTTCATCAGATACAAGAATACAAGTAGGATAAAATGAAAGGAGCAGAAAGAAGATGAAATCTTATTATTGCTGGGTTGCAATCACGTGACCCGGAAGTGGCGCGAAATTCAGATGCGGGGCAGGAAGTGATTTTCCCCAGTTCAAAACACAGCAGAATGGATTACAGCAAGTATGCCAAAGCCCTAAATAAACTGGCGAGGACGAGTTTTGGGTTAACCATTTAGGATCAAAAGAAGCTTTAAATGGTTGTCGACTTGTTTCTGCCCGGGTGAGTAGTGAGATGTATTATTTATTTAGTAATTAGCCTATGCTAACTACGCTATCGCTAATGCTAACAACAAGTTTAGTTAGCCCCCTGTTATTTCTATGTGCGTGGATCTACTTAAAAATAATATATTTAGCTTCTGTAAAGCCAAATTCGTGCTGGAGTTGTATGTGTTAACGTTGAGTCATATGCATTTCTACACTGTAGGTCAGAGATCTACAGTAACTCCATTAAAAAGGTAAGTTAATGTACTGAAAATATTATGATTTTTTTTGTTTTGATAATACAGTATCATCAAGGTGATCGTATCTTCTTTGTAACTTCAGATACTAGCTGGTTAAACTCAAGGTGGCCATACATGGGAGCCTCACCAGATGGAGTCGTTTCATGTGACTGTCATGGAGCCAGGGTGTGTGAAATCAAGGTAAAATTTATTTCTCAAAAGGTTTGGACTACTGCACTGCAGACTTAGCTTTTTTAGATTTTTCTACCTGGATTATTGAGCATGCATTAGGGTACTGCACTGCAGACTTTGCGCACCTCACAGTATGAATGTTACAACTATAATTTTTTACTCAAATCTTTGTTGTTTGCATATTTCACAGCATGTAGCCGTAGTTTTGGGGATGGTCTTGCAGTTTGTGGGATGTTGCCTTGTTTCCAGTTAAAAAATGTGTGACCTTTCCATCACCTTTTAAAACTTAGTCCAGATTAATACATTCTTACCTGTGGAACACACCTGGTTGACAGAGACATAAATATAGTCTCATTTTCTAACATTGGTGTTGGATAGTGAAATGAGTGAAACACAATCTTTAAAAACGTATCATATTGAAATGTTTTGGAGACTACCGTATTTATTTTTTATGTCTAAGTTTCATTGTCTTGTCCTTCAGTGCCCACAGAGCAAACAGCATGAAGTCGGTCTGAGGATGTGTGCTGGACAGCCTGGTTTTTGTCTCGTCGTCTCGTCAAGGTTGGAGATTCTGTACAACTGGATAGGAACCATCCTTATTACCATCAGCTCCAGGATCAGATTCACATTGTGGATGTACAATATTGTGATTTTGTAGTATGGAGTGAAAATGATATTTATGTGGAAAGAATTCTGCCAGATGACCAGCTGTGGGAAACAGCAGTTCCCAAAATTCAGCACTATTTTACACATTGCATCCTACCTGAAATCCTGGGACAGAAATCCACACGTGACTAACCAATCTAAGAATCAAGAATGTTATTTGGAGTAGTTGATGAAAGGAGTTTGAAAAGTTTATACAAATTTAAACAGTTGCTCTTTTTTTCCCCAAAAACATTTGTCACTACCATAACATGTTTCAGCTACACCTGTAGCAAGCACTCTGCAGAAGGGTCATGTGATGTTGTTACATGTCATGACAGCTGTTTTTTATTTACAATAATCTTAATTGAAAAGTTAAGTATGTTAAATCAAATGATATATTTAAATCAATATGAGATTAGCTTGTGAATTTCAAAGGTGTTCTAATATGTTAAATAACAGCACATACAAATGTCATATGTCACAAATGTTGCAAAATGAGTCTACTTCAGAAAAATGTTTTTATTTCAATAGCAAAACTCATGTCATTTTAACTGACCAATATTCACAAAGATTGGTTATGGAGTTCATTGAATAAATTAAAAATATTCAACCTTATTGGGTAAAATTTTTTTTTGTCTTCATGAACAATTAACATGTACAAATATGGTCTGTAACAGTATTAGTGATTTAATTTACTTTTGATTTACTTTAAATGATAAATACATGTATAATGTATAATGGGCAGCACGGTGGCACAACTGGTAGAGCTGCTGCCTCTCAGCGAGAAGGTTGCCGGTTCAAATCCCGGTCCGGGGCCTTTCTGGGTGGAGTTTGCATGTTCTCCCCGTGCATGCGTGGGTTTCCTCCGGGTACTCCGGTTTCCTCCCACAGACCAAAAAACATGCTTGTTAGGCTGATTGGTGACTCTAAATTGACCCTAGGTGTGAGTGTGAGAGTGGATGGTTGTTTGGTGTGAGTGAGACAGGTCCCTCTTGTAAATGAGTCCCTGTGACTCAACGAGGCTAGCCTGTATAAATAAAGGTTGAATGAATGAATGAATGAAAATAATCATTTAAACTTAAAATATTTATATAAATATAGTTGATTGAATTACTTGTCGCTCAGGCCACTATTAAGAATTGTAATCTTTCATGGAGAACATGAATCGTTCTAAAACAAATTCGAGACACAGTGGCTTTTGACACATTAAATCTATAGGCAAGGTCTTGAAGCTGCAGATGTAATCTGAGATGCATAAGTATCATAATAAATTGCTCAAATTTGGAGAGTGCTGACAGTGATGACATGCTGATGTATAAGGTTCACAGAGCTGAAAAATTTGCATCAAAACTAAAAAGTTGGGCAGTCCCGTATAAAACTTTGTTTTATCGTTGTTCTGGAAGGTTTCAGGAGTAAATTTAGTCACTGAGACTTTTTCCTTAAGGTCGCAGATCTCAGTTGTGTAGCCTTTCACTGCATCCTCCAGCTTTGTGAGGTCAACCATGCTTAGATCCGTCTGGCATTCTGCATCTGCAAATATTTAATTATTAAAAATTACGTTCAGAAATTCTATAAATAAATAAATAGTATTTTTATTTATTATTATTTTACCTTTGAATCGTTCGTTTTCAGGGGCTGGTAAGCTTTCTTCACAGAGCTCCTCTTCCAGACTGTTGGCCTCCTCAGTGCAGAGAAGCTTCCAGGCCTTAGCTCTTTCCCTGCGCCGGAGGGATGCTTCTGTTTGTGGCCACTCGTTACTTCTTTGGTACCCCAGGTTAACAGTGGGGGCCCAGTCTTGGGAATGTACATCACCTGCTGCACTCGGACAACCTAAATATAAGACACCACTTTAAAGTAAAACACGTAAATGCCTTTCCTAGCACTAAGCTAACCGCTAACAACATTAGCATTCTAATCGGATTTTTTCTGGGAACAACCAAGTGTTGAACCACTACACAAGCTAGGGCATAACATATCTTACCTGTCTTTCTAGTTACTGTCCAATAAAATATCTGAAAATATGATTTAAACGATACGACCCTTACCTGTAACAAAGTGGTCGCTGCAGACTCTCGTCAGTTTCTGCACCTCCTGTTTTTAGCCGTAGGTTGTAATCCACGTTTGTCGTCTTTTTTCTGTAAGTTTTTTTAAATTAATCCCCTTGTAGCATACTACTTTCGGAACACGAAAATAACTTTTATCTATCTCTCGATTAGAGCGGTTGCAACAACCGTAAACGGCACAGAATTTAGGCATGTTGATGCTGAATCAGCAACAGAAGGAAACGGCTGCGTTTACTTCTTGCCCCGCATCTGCATTCTGTGACGTCACTGCTACGTCATCTGAAACCCAGCAATATCTGCCCCTTATTTCACAGTTTGTTCAACCAATGATAACCTTCAAACTACATCACAAAATGAATAACTCTACTTAATTTTTCTAACTGTAATACACAAACACACTAAGCTACATCATAAGTACAACATAAGTGTAATACACAAACACACTAAGCTACATCATATATAGTTTTTGAGCAAGTCCTTTTTGACCTTTTTCTTAAATGTATACATTGATTTTGCATTTTTAACATCACTCTCCAGAACATTCCACAATCCAACTCCCTGAATTGAGGTAGACCGTCCCTTTAAGCTGGTTCTGAATTGTGGTTTGATGAATATCTGTCCCTTTAAGATTGTAATAACTTTGTCTAAATTTCTTTGGATATTTAAAGGTAATGTGTTATTATGAGCCCTATACATAACTGATAAAATACTATATTCTACCAATTCCTGGAATTTCAATAAATTTAGCTGAAGAAACAAGGTGTTTGATGGGTGACTGAAATGTTTTCTGGTGATTACTCTTACAGCTCTCTTTTGTAAAATAAAAACAGGCTTTGTAATTGTTTTGCACGCTTTTCCCCAAACCTCAATACAATAGATTAAATGTGGAACAATGATTGTGTTATACAACATATACAGAGCTTTATCAATTAAAAAATCCCTGACTTTATATACAGGTACATGAACACACAGCATGACAATCACAAACACCTGGACAACAAAATGGAGGAGATAAGCAAGACAATTAACAGAGAGACCAGGGAGTGTAGGGATGGGGACCCACCACCTGAGAGCAACATGCTTACAACTGTTATCTTGAAGTTCTAGGGTGTAGAGAGCCACAGAAACGGTTATGGTAGGCCGGATTTGGCCCACGGGCCTTGAGTTTGACACATGCGATCTAGTGGTACTAAAAGTAACAAAAGAAGAAAAAAAAAACAGCCAAATATGTCTGCAGTTTAGCTAACAGACTTTGGAATGGGTACATTTTGTCCTTGTCAAACCTGTTGAAGAGAACCAAACTAAATACTCTGAAACTCAAACAACTTACTGTATAACAGTTCATGCACCGCTAGTTGGCAGTGTAGTGCAAATATTGCATAACTTGCTGCTACCAATTCCATCCATCCATCCATCTTCTTCCGCTTATCCGGGGTCGGGTCGCGGGGGTAGCAGCCTAAGTAGGGAGGCCCAGACTTCCCTCTCCCCAGCCACTTGGAGCAGCTCCTCCGGGGGAATCCCAAGGCGTTCCCAGGCCAGCCGAGAAACATAGTCCCTCCAGCGTGTCCTGGGTCTTCCTCTGGGTCTCCTCCCGGTGGGACATGCCCGGAACACCTCACCAGGGAGGCGTCCAGGAGGCATCCTAACCAGATGCCCGAGCCACCTCAACTGGCTCCTCTCGATGTGGAGAAGCAGCGGCTCTACTCCGAGTCCCTCCCGGATGACTGAGCTTCTCACCCTATCTCTAAGGGAGAGTCCAGCCACCCTGCGGAGAAAACTCATTTCAGCCGCTTGTATCCGAGATCTTGTTCTTTCGGTCATAACCCAAAGCTCATGACCATAGATGAGGGTGGGAACGTAGATCGATCGGTAAATTGAGAGCTTTGCCTTTTGACTCAGCTCTCTCTTCACCACGACAGACCGGTACAGCGCCCGCTTCACTGCGGACGCTGCACCTATCCGCCTATCGATCTCACGCTCCAGTTTTCCCTCATTCGTGAACAAGATCCCGAGATACTTAAACTCCTCCACTTGGGGCAGGACCTCCTCCCCGACCCGGAGAGGGCATGCTACCCTTTTCCGGCTCAAGACCATGGCCTCGGATTTGGAGGAACTGATCCTCATCCCGGCCGCATCACACTCGGCTGCAAACCGCTCCAGTGAAAGTTGTAAATCACGAACTGATGAAGCCAGTAGGACCACATCATCTGCAAAAAACAGAGAAGCGATTCTAAGGTCACCAAAACGGATCCTCTCAACACCTTGGCTGCGCCTAGAAATTCTGTCCATAAAAGTTATGAACAGAATCGGTGACAAAGGGCAACCTTGGCGGAGTCCAACTCTCACCGGAAACGAGCCTGACTTACTGCCGGCAATGCGGACCAAGCTCTGACACCGGTCGTACAGGGACCTAACAGCCCTTATCAAAGGGCCTGGTACCCCATACTCCCGGAGTACCCCCCACAGAACCCCCCGAGGGACGCGGTCGAATGCCTTCTCCAAGTCCACAAAGCACATGTAAACTGGTTGGGCAAACTCCCACGCACCCTCCAGGACCCTGTTGAGGGTGTAGAGCTGGTCCAGTGTTCCACGACCAGGACGAAAACCACACTGCTCCTCCTGAATCCGAGGTTCGACTATCCGACGGACCCTCCTCTCCAGAACCCCTGAATAGACCTTACCAGGGAGGCTTAAGAGTGTGATCCCCCTATAGTTGGAACACACCCTACGGTCCCCCTTTTTGAATAGGGGAACCACCACCCCAGTCTGCCAATCCAAGGGAACTGCCCCCGATGTCCACGCGATATTGCAGAGTCGCGTAAGCCAACACAACCCTACAACATCCAGAGCCCTAAGGAACTCCGGGCGAATCTCATCCACCCCCGGAGCCTTGCCACCGCGGAGCTTTTTAACCACCTCGGCGACCTCAGCACCAGAGATCGGAGAACCCGACCAATTGTTGAATTTAATTAGCGGATTAGAATTAGCTTCCCCTAATTTTCATAAGAAATTGCGGACATAAATAAATAAATTAGTGCTTTAGAAATAGCGGAACTAATTTTTGGATTAGCGTTGCACACCACTGCCAATCAGTCTAACATGCATGCTTTTGGTCTGTGGGAGGAAACCGGAGTACCCGGAGGAAACCCACGCATGCACGGGGAGAACATGCAAACTCCACCCAGAAAGGCCCCCAGACCGGGATTTGAACCAGCAACCTTCTCGCTGAGAGGCAGTAGCTCTGCCTGAAATTGGACATTGTTGCTTTATTGCAGAAATATTCAGGAAACAGAGGCTATCAGGCTATATTTTATTTTTTAAGAGTGTAGCTGTAATCTAAAAGGAAAACTTTTTTGTCATGTGGTCCACACTCCTTACCAGTTGGTGGCGTGGCGGTAATGCTTTCTTCAGTTGTTTGCCATTAACCAGCCAGTATAACAAAGAAGAAGTCACCAGCCTTAGCCTTACGCGCTAACGAAGATTAGAAACTAAAGTCATCGTGCTGTTCTTTTAGACTACGAGTTACTTTTCTGTAACATAATTTCATCCTCTGGAGTTTGTTTCATTTGTACCGGTTTAGTATCTATTATTTTAAGGAAACTTTAGCTGACAGAGATGAGGCAACAGCAGGCTAAACAACGAGACGAAGTGGCTACGGAAAACATGTTGGAGTTTCTGGAAACAACAGTCACAGATTATAAAGAGGAACGATGTCGTTTAAAGGACAAACTGCAACACAACGAAACCCAAGCTGCTGTTTTCAACCCAAAAGTTCTGCTTCACAGATTAGGTTTGTATCTAAACATTCCTGCTTTTCAGTGTGATTTTAGTTGCAGTTTCACAAACTAGTTTTCCGTTCCCGAGACGGATTTTCGTTGTTTTGAAATAATAATAATTTTTTAAGTCAATATCATTACGGACTTTGAGGTTCCATTAGTGCCAAAAATATGTCAGTGTTTATGTAAAGTGTGTACCAGTGGTGGTTCTAGACCAGTTGTACTGGTGGGGCCTAGCTGGGGCCAGAGGTTTTGTCAGAGGGCCACTTCATCTCGGAGAAAAAGACAGATTCGAAATCTTACTTGACTTTAATTTTTTTAAAGCAGTGATTTAACCATTGTAACCAAAGAAAATGGTTATAAAAAATCAAATGAGTAAATATAAAACGTTTTACAGACAGTATTTGTATTGACTGAAGAAAATATATTAATAAGCAACTAAAATGATAATGAAAATAACTGTTAGGTGAAGTCTTGGTTCAGTTTCTCAGTCCAAAATTATATAACAACATTGGCTGCCCTACTATCACAGCAACTGTATTCTGCAATTTTGATGATTTCTGGCAAACTGATCAACAAATGAGTCAAGATTCAAGGCCTTTGCCCTCCTCGACTCGATGCCCAGTACACCCAGATTGCGTAGTCGCTTATCGTGGATCTGAGGTATGTTTTCACAAACTTTAAGGTAGAAAAACTTAGTTCACAAGATGCAGTACTCACTGGGATCACATCTGCTATTTTACAGTCTGTAGAGCTCAAAAAACACTTTTTTAAATCCTTTTGTAGATGGCCTCCCTTCTCACCTTACAGCCATCCTCTCACACCATTATGATGTCTGATTTTAACCTTTAACAGACCACCTCTACTGCTTCATCAACATGAATGCACGTAAGACACCACTCTGAACAGCAGGACACGCTTTCCACAGAGCAACTGTGTCAACTCTTGAAACTGTGCCTGCAGTCAACCTACTTCACATATGGGGAGCAATATTATAGGCAGAAACATGGGTGTGCTATGGGGTCGCCAGTTTCTCCTATTGTTGCCAACCTGTACATGGAGGAGGTAGAAAAGAAAGCCTTGACGTCCTTTTCAGGGAGACCACCAAGTCATTGGTTCAGGTATGTTGATGACACCTGGGTTAAAATTAAATCTCAGGAAGTCCAACATTTCACTGATCACATCAACTCTGTGGATAAATATATCAAGTTCACACGAGAAGATGTAAAAAATGGCAGGTTGGCTTTCTTGGACTGTGAGGTCTCAGTTTCTGATAGAGGAAATTTGCAAACTGAGGTGTACCGCAAACCCACCCACACAGACCAGTTTTACAGTTTGACTCCCATCACCCTCTGGAGCACAAGTTAGGAGTCATCAGGACTAGGGGTGGGCGATATGGCTCAAAAATTATATCGTGATATTTCAGAGTATTATCACGATAACGATAAATTTCGTGATATAACCTAAAAAAAAAAATCTAATGTATTTATTTGACAAAATTAACTTAACATGTTGCTTTGCAGTATTATATAATTTTTTTAAAAACAACAAGGGGTAATTTTACTGAAATTACTTTATTTAGTAAAGTATTTAGTCTCCAAGTAAAACTACACCTGCACTTTAGTTTTTGTGGTGTTTTTTTTTATCTATGTTTTGTGCAGACTTTTTCCAATCTAAATAACAGATCATTTTTAAAGTGCAGGTGTAGTTTCCTAAAACAACTAGCCTAAATAAAATGAAGTTTGTGTCATTCCTCTGATTCTTTTTTTTTAACTGATCTGTCTCGGAGTTGTACCGTATTCACCGGAGGAAAATACGCTCCGGTGTTTAATACGCTTTGTCCAATTATTAACAATAAACAAGAAAAAAACGTAGACAATCCACAATATTCTTGGGGGTGTCACTGTATTTGCGATTATGGTACTTACTTCCGTTTGACCCCGGAAGTGCCTGTATTCCATAGGCGGAGTATGGATCGCGGGTGTTTTTGAAAGTTATTTTCATTCATTTTATCGGAGCAAACACAGCTTTTGTTTAAACGGAACGTTTACTGAAATGTCCTACCGGGGTTCAGGTACCTGCTGTGCTGTTCGCGGCTGCACCAACAACCGGACCAAGCTAAATCTTTGGCTAAAACAACAGTGTTTTCAACACGGACCCAAAACAAAGAAAGAGTGTTCCTGCATCCTTCTCTATGGACCCTGCTGAGGGTGTAGAGCTGGTCCAGTGTTCCACGACCAGGACGAAAACCACACTGCTCCTCCTGAATCCGAGGTTCGACTATCCGACGGACCCTCCTCTCCAGAACCCCTGAATAGACCTTACCAGGGAGGCTTAAGAGTGTGATCCCCCTATAGTTGGAACACACCCTACGGTCCCCCTTTTTAAATAGGGGAACCACCACCCCAGTCTGCCAATCCAAGGGAACTGCCCCCGATGTCCACGCGATATTGCAGAGTCGCGTAAGCCAACACAACCCTACAACATCCAGAGCCCTAAGGAACTCCGGGCGAATCTCATCCACCCCCGGAGCCTTGCCACCGCGGAGCTTTTTAACCACCTCGGCGACCTCAGCACCAGAGATCGGAGAACCCGACCCAAAGTCCCCAGGCTCTGCTTCCTCAGTGGAAGACGTGCCAGTAGGATTGAGGAGGTCTTCGAAGTATTCCGCCCACCGACTCACAACATCCCGAGTTGAGGTCAGCAGCACGCCACCTCCACCATAAATGGTGTTGGTCTCGTACCTCTTTCCCCCCCTGAGACGCCGGATGGTGGACCAGAATCGCCTCGAAGCCGTACGGAAGTCATTCTCCATGGCCTCTCCGAACTCCTCCCACGCCCGAGTTTTTGCCTCAGCAACCACCCGAGCCGCATGCCGCTTGGACTGCCGGTACCTATCAGCTGCTTCCGGGGTCCCACAAGCCAAAAAGGCCCAATAGGACTCCTTCTTCAGCCTGACAGCATCCCTCACTGCCGGTGTCCACCACCGGGTTCGAGGGTTGCCACCTCGACAGGCACCAACAACCTTGCGGCCACAGCTCCGATAAGCTGCCTCGACAATAGAGGCGCGGAACACGGCCCACTCGGACTCCATGTCCCCCGCCTCCCTCGGAACGTGTTCAAAGCTCTCCCGGAGGTGGGAGTTAAAGCTCCGTCTTACGGGAGACTCTGCCAGACGTTCCCAGCAGACCCTCACGATACGTTTGGGTCTGCCAGGTCTGACCGGCATCCTCCCCCACCATCGGAGCCAACTCACCACCAGGTAGTGGTCAG
>JBBPBX010008985.1:0-11906 GCA_038048925.1 Garcialebias charrua | reverse complement strand
TAGGGATCTGGAGCAGAGTGACATCAGAGAAAAAGCAGATAAAGATGACCTTTTCCTCACTTCCTGGAGAGACATTCAAAGACGTTTTAATTTTTGTTCCTGATTTTGTCCTAAAGACAAAGCAGGACGAGGGTGGTCCTGAGGGAAGTTTCAGGACAAGAACAAAGTCTTTGTTTCACTGCTGTCTTTCATAATTTGACAGAAACAGGGAAGATGCTTCAGTTCAACAGTCTGTGTGAATGTTTATGAAGCGTTCATGTGATCCATTTTTCTTTACATTTTTCAGCATCTTTCTCGTCCTGTAGTTTTCAGACTATTTCAACAAATCATAAAACGTTCAGCTCGTTGACTTTTGGTATTGGTGCAACTTTAGCTGTTTGAAATATTTAGCCTTTTCTGAAATTTTCTTTCCTCATAGAAAATGAATTGAGCTCCTTTTACATCCTTCACATGTGTAGATGTGTTTACAACCTTTCACTGCTCCTTTAACATTTTGTTCTGCTTCAGCTTCTTTCAGCTTCCTTGTGCAAATAAAAAAAAAACATTCAGCTACTTTCAGCTGTTTTGTGATCCTTTTAGATTCTAACTACAACATTTCTGTTTCTTCTAACTTCTTTCTGCTAATTTCAGCTTGTTATGCTCCTTTCAGCCTTTTCTGCTTTTTCAGCTATTATATAGCTGTTTTATGCTAATTTAAACTTTTCAGCTAATTCCACGTTTTGCATTCATTTAAACTTTTTTCAGCAAAAATTCACAATCCACTTCCTTCTGGTAGTTTAAGCTTCTTTCTGAAATTTTAGCTACTTTTCAGCTGTTTTCTTTATTGTGCTCGTTTTTGCTTCTTTCAGCACACATGCTCTTTCTGCTTCTGCAATTTAAGCTTGTTCTATCTTCAATTTCAGCTGTTTTAGATGAATACAGTGTACAATTTTTTTGTGGTAATTTCAGCTACTTTTAGCTTAATTATCTTCTTTATGCTAATTTCACCTTGTTATGCTCCTTTCAGGGTTTTCTGCTATTTTATAGCTGTGTTTTTGCTAAATTTAGCTTTTTCAGCTAATTCCACATTTTTGGGCTCATTTCAGCTCCTTTTACGTCCTTGAGGTAGTTTACGCTTCATTTTGCCTTTTCAGCTATTTTTATTTTAGCTACAGGTACTTTCAGCTGTTTTTCAGCAAGTTTTTCAGCAATAAGCATTCACACAGTATTTTCACAGGAAATGCAGTTTCTCTAGTCTAACTTGGGCTCATTTGCTGAACAGAACATGATTCTCTGATTGTTTGTCAAACAGCTGGGCAGATGTCTTTAGAGTTCTCGTTGTGTTTTAGCGTCTCGTTGAGGCGCAGCAGGACTCAAAGTGTAACAAACTCGTTTGATTTCAGCTCCGGTGGAGAACGGAAACACAGAGGCGGACATGAACACAGAGGAGACGTGGGAGCAGAAGGAGGAACCCGGGGGAGGTGAGGGAGGTGGAGGACAGGAGGCGGGTACAGAAGGAGGCTGCGAAGAGGGAGGCGCCATGGGGAGAGAGGAGGAGGAGATGATGGAGGAGGAAGAGGAGGAGATGCCCGTACCTAAAGTGGCTCCTCCGCCACCCGACGCTCCCAAGAAGGAGCACGTGAACGTGGTCTTCATTGGTCACGTGGGTGCGTACTGCTCACTCTACCTGTCTGGACTGACGGATTATAAATAATGTTAGGAATTTAAATATTCTTGTTCTGTTTTTAACATCAGATGCTGGTAAATCAACCATTGGAGGGCAGATCATGTGAGTAATTAAATTAGATATTTTGTGCAGCAGATCAGTGACTGTTAGCTGCAGCGCTACATGTTGTTGTTGTTGTTGTTAGGTACCTGACTGGAATGGTGGACAAGCGAACTCTGGAAAAATACGAGCGAGAAGCAAAAGAAAAGAACAGAGAGACATGGTGAGGACGGATGTTTTTGTTTATGAAGGGTGCACTTATTATTTTTTTCAAGGCCTGTCGCAATAAACAACAAATCAGTTAATCTCATGATGAATGAAAATTATCAACCTCATTTTCTTTTATCTGCTTTATTTATTCGTGTCTCTCTCTTTCTACTGAAGACACTGGATGACAAAAGGCTCGACTCTGGTGCTCTTCACTGACCCCATCCCTTTCTTTTTCCTCTCTAAAATCTGTTTTAACAATCCAAAATTGTGTTTTTGGATTGTTAAAAGCAGCCAAGCGAAGAAGCTAAGCTACGAGCTAAGCTAACAGGCAGACCTCGGGGAAAAAAAACATCTGTCTTGTTGAAACTCCAAAATTCACAGTTTAAACCTGTCTTCATCTAAAAGTTAATTTTCTTTGCAAAAAGAAGCTGAGAACTTTACTGATTTTTTAAATTAAAAGCTTTGTGTGAGAAATACTATGCTAAAGAACTCAAACCACACAGAGCGTCCACCATTTTGAGAACTGAAAAACAGGACCGAGAGACGGTCCATGTCACATCGAGGGGCCTCCCTCCCATTTTCTTAGAGACACGCTCCTCGCTCCCTCACTATCCATCCTTTGGTTCAAACCGTCTTATACTGTCATCTGGTGGTCAAAAAAGGTACTACATGCAAAAAAAGTTTTTTTTTCTTAAATTTCACTAATTATTGTCAAATTTCAAACAATATTATCGTTTATCACAATATTTTCTGAGACAATTAATCGCCCAGCAAAATGTGTTATTGTGGCAGGCCTATTATTATAATTATTATTTTTAATTTGCGTGAACGTGGTCATTGTAGGTATTTATCGTGGGCTTTGGACACAAACCAGGAGGAGAGAGACAAGGGGAAGACGGTTGAGGTTGGGAGAGCTTACTTTGAGACGGAGAAGAAGCACTTCACCATCCTGGACGCCCCCGGACACAAGAGCTTTGTCCCCAACATGATCGGCGGCGCGTCACAAGCCGACCTCGCCGTTCTGGTGAGGCTGACCAATAAATGCTTCAACAGCAACTTTTTATTTTCTTCCATCCACAGTTATTGGAAAAACCAGCTCGTTTATCTTTATCTCTTTCAGGTAATCTCAGCAAGAAAAGGGGAGTTTGAGACCGGCTTTGAGAAGGGGGGCCAGACACGGGAACACGCCATGCTGGCTAAAACGGCAGGAGTGAAACATCTCATCGTCCTGATCAACAAGATGGACGACCCCACGGTGAACTGGAGCCTAGAGAGGTCAGAATAACAATGGGCTTGTTTGAGTTTTAACTTTTATTTTTGATTTGGGGTCTCAACAAGTTTACTTTTTTGGTTTGTTTTCGTAAAACTTTATATGAAAAAAAAATGGCCTTTTTTTATTTTGGCTGCCATCTTCCAGGTATGAAGAGTGCAAAGAGAAGCTGGTGCCATTTTTAAAGAAGGTGGGCTTCAACCCCAAGAAGGACATCTATTTCATGCCCTGCTCTGGACTCACAGGTGCCAACCTCAAAGAATATGCACCTGAAGGCTCCTGGTACACGTAAGTCAGGTTCTTACACCATGAAGAGTTTGGCTAATAGCAAATATGAATTCCCAATCCACAGCTTTTACATTTATTTTAAGAGGTAAAATAAGGGTTAATTGCAAATATAGTAAATTAGTCTAAACTAGAGAAACTGCATTTCCTGTCAAAATAGTGTGGATGCTGCTTATTACTGAAGAACTTTCTGAAAAACAGCTGAAATTGGTTGAAATCATGCTGAAATGTAGCTGAACTGGAATAACAAGTCTAACTTAGCAAAATAAAGCAGAACACATATTTGCTGAATTAGTTTTTAATGAGAAGAAATGAGCACAAATATTAGAAAATTAGCCCAAAAAGCTGAAATTAGCCAAAAAAAAAATCTGAAAGAAGCTTGAACTAGAAGAAAAGCTGAAGTGAGCATAACAAGCTGACATTAGCAGAAAAAGGTTACTGTAGTCAAAGTCAAAGTCAACTTTATTGTCAGAACTGCAACATGTACAAGACATACACAGGACCGAAATTGCATTTCTCTCAGTCCCTCGGTGCAACAGTAACCATCTAAACACTAAACACTAAAACATTTAATACACATAAGCATAAAATAGTAAAAAAGTGTAACACTGTCCTGAGTTTTTTCATAATAGTATAAAAGTATGAAAATTAACACCAACACTGAAACACCAAACACCCCTAAAACACCAAACACCCAATGAACATAAGCATAAAATGAAATAATAAAAGTGTAATACTGTCCTGAGTTTTTGCATAGTAGTATAAAAAGTATAAAAAGTATATCTAATAAACTGAAGGTTCTAGCATTGACATTTGCAAAGAGTGGCACAGCAGCATATAAGTTAATGTACACAGTATATGTATGAGGTAGTTGATGTTGGTATAGAGGCAAAGTGGCATATGCAGTGAGGCACATAAGGCACATTTGGCATCCTTAGATAAGGCTAGTCAGAGAATGCTGTATATGTATCTGCAGTAGTGTAGATAAAAGTAGTGTAAATGTAAACAGTAGTAATAAATGTAAAGCAGTAGTAATAAATGTAAACAGTATTAATAAATGTAAACAGTGAATGTAAACAGTAGTATGACTATAGGCAGTAATGTAATACAAACATTAGTGCAAATATGAGAAGTAGTGCAAACTGAATGAACACATGACCGAGAGTTTAGTGAATAACCCGTTTGATGACACAGAGTCCAGTGTTAAAAACTTTGTGTTGAGTGGTAATGTGTGAGAAAGTTTTTTGTGTTAAGGCAGTTCAAATGGGAGGGGAGGCAGAGCAGGCAGAGTGTTTAGCATTCTGACTGCCTGATGAACAGAGCTGTCTCTCAGTCTGCTGGTACGAGCCTGGAGACTCCTCAGTCTCCTCCCTGATGGCAGCAGTCTAAAGCGGCTGTGTAGTGGGTGTGTGGGATCACCTGCCATGCGGTGGGCTTTCCGAGTGAGGCGTTTGCTGTGTAAGTCCTGCAGTGAGGGCAAGGAGGTGCCGACGATCTTCTCAGCTGCTTTCACGATGCGCTGGAGGCTCTTGCGGCAGGATGCAGTGCATGCACCAAACCACACAGTGATGCAGCTGGTCAGGACACTTTCTATGGCACCTCTGTAGAAGGTGCACATGATGGAGGTTGAAGCTCCAGCCCTTTTCAGCTTGCGGAGAAAGTAGAGGCGCTGGTGAGCCTTCTTCGCCAGTGCTGCAGTGTTCCTGCTCCAGGACAGGTCCTTTGAGACGTGCACTCCCAGGAACTTGGTGCTGTCCACTCTCTCCACTGCGGTGCTGTTGATGGTCAGAGGGGCATGTTGTGCATCCCTCTTCCTGAAGTCCACGACAATCTCCTTTGTCTTCTCCACGTTGAGAGTGAGATTGTTGTGTCCGCACCACAAGGCCAAGCGGCTCACCTCGTTCCTGTAGTCCGTCTCATCGTTGTTGCTGATGAGACCTACCACTGTTGTGTCGTCCGCAAACTTGATGAAGTGGTTGGAGCTGTACGATGGTGTGCAGTCGTGTGTTAGCAGGGTGAATAGAAGGGGGCTCAGCACACATCCTTGTGGGGCCCCTGTGTTCAATGTGATGGTGCTAGATGTGTTACTCCCGATCCGTACTGTCTGTGGTCTCCCGGTCAGGAAGTCTAGCAGCCAGTTACACATTGAGGTGTTCAGCCCCAGACTGTCCAGTTTATGGATGAGCTGTTGGGGGATGATGGTGTTGAATGCCGAGCTGAAGTCGATGAACAGCATTCTAACATAAGAGAATGCTAGTTAGTTAGTTAGGCTGAAAGTAGCAGAAATTACCAGGAACATTTTTTATTTATCTGAAAAAAGTTAAAATTAGCTACAAATGTTCTAAAAAGCTAGCTGAGGCTTAAATTATAAGATAGCAGAAAGAATACGTTTGCCCAATTACCGTATTTTCTGGTGTATAGGTCACACCGGTGTATAGGTCGCATTGTCCAATTATCACCAATAGATTGGAAAAATCCCTAGATAGGTCGCACCGGTGTATAGGTCGCACCTACGTTTAGCTCTGCTGCAAATGTCTGCCACAGGAGTGCACAGCAAGGCTTTTAAGAAGATTAACACTTAAAAACAATTATTTGTTTGATAAAAATTATAGCAAATATGTGTCTGAGCTGAACTTTTCCTTAATAAATGAACGTAATTGTGAAATGAGCTGGATTTAAAAATTTGTTTCGCCGAAAGTGATAACAAGCCATATATAGGTCTCACCGGTGTATGGGTCGCAGGCCTTGAAAAAAACATAAAAAGGTGCAACCTATACACCGGAAAATACGGTAGGCTGAAAGAAGCAGAAATGAGCCCAAAAAAGTGGAAATTATCTGAAAAATGCTGAAATAAGCTTAAAAAAACAGCTGAAAAGTAGCTAAAACAGCAGAAAGGCGCTTAAATTACCAGAAGGAAGTGGAGAGAGCACAATCTTACTGAAATAGGCTGAGAAAAGTTTAAATGAGTGCAAAACGTGGAATTACCTGAAAAGCTAAAATTAGTGTAAAAACGGCAAAATCTTAGCTGAAATGGTAGAAAAAGCTGAAACTTGCATTACCCGGTAATAAACTGGAAAAAGCAGAACAAGCTGAAATTAGCAGAAAGTTAGAAGAAGCACAAAAATGTTTTAGTTGGCAGCAAGATTCTGAAAGGATCACAAAACAGCTGAAAAAAGTTTAAAATTTCACAAGGAAGCTGAAAGAAGCTGAAGCGGAACAAAATGTTAAAAATGAGTTGTTGAAAAACAACTGAAAAGTAGCTAAAAGAGCAGACAGACGCTTAAAAAAGTCTACAGGTTGTAAACGGATCTAAAGATATGAAGGATGTAAAATGAGCTCAATTCATTTCCTATGAGGAAAAAATTGTCAGAAAAGATTTCAAACAGCTAAAGTTGCAACAATACCAAAAGTCATAGCAGTATTATCCTGAAAGAGCTGAATGTTTTGATACGTGATTTGTTGAAATTGCACAAAAATTGTGGAACAAGAAATATGCTGAAAAACATACGGAAGAAAAATGGATTGCGATCGTGTGAATGCTTCATTAACATTCACACTATAAGCTGAAGATGGAGATGAGACTTTGAGGGTTTGGATGGAAAACAACTGATGAGTAGCTAAAATTAAAATAGTTCAAAACTACTTCTAAGTTAGTTAGTTAGGTTAAAATCAGACAAAAAACTCTGAGCAGCAGGACCACGCTTTCCACAGAACAACTGTGTCAACTCTTGAAACTGTGCCTGCAGTCAACCTACTTCACATATGGGGAGCAATATTATAGGCAGAAACATGGGTGTGCTATGGGGTCTCCAGTTTCTCCTATTGTTGCCAACCTGTACATGGAGGAGGTAGAAAAGAGAGCCTTGACGTCCTTTTCAGGGAGACCACCAAGTCATTGGTTCAGGTATGTTGACGACACCTGGGTTAAAATTAAATCTCAGGAAGTCCAACATTTCACTGATCACATCAACTCTGTGGATAAATATATCAAGTTCACACAAGAAGATGTAAAAAATGGCAGGTTGGCTTTCTTGGACTGTGAGGTCTCAGTTTCTGATAGAGGAAATTTGCAAACTGAGGTGTACCGCAAACCCACCCACACAGACCAGTATTTACAGTTTGACTCCCATCACCCTCTGGAGCACAAGTTAGGAGTCATCAGGACTCTGTACCACAGAGCAGACAGCGTCCCCACTAACTCAGGAGCCAGACAGAAGGAGAAATCACACACAAAACAGGCTCTAGACTAGAGCAATGTGCATATCCTAACTGGGCCTTCCTGAAAGCAGAGAAGAAACTGCTGCACTCTAATCTCAACTGGTAAATGCAGCTGATGAGTTCTGAAGAGAGAGGGTTTAGCAGATTTACAGTACAGTACAGTATTAGTTTTTTGTTTGAATTTTTTTAACACATTTGTTGAAAAAAGCTGTGGATTGCTGAAAAACTACAAACCGGATTCCAAAAAAGTTGGGACACTAAACAAATTGTGAATAAAAACTGAATGCAATGATGTGGAGATGGCAAATGTCAATATTTTATTTGTAATCAAACATAGATGACAGATCAAAAGTTTAATCTGAGTAAATGTAACATTTTAAAGGAAAAATATGTTGAGTCAAAATTTCACAGGTCAACAAATCCCTAAAAAGTTGGGACAAGTAGCAATAATTGGCTGAAAAAAGGAAATTGAGCATGTAACGAACAGCTGGAAGACCAATTAACACTAATTAGGTCAATTGAGTCAGAGTCAGATAATCTGTCATTTGCACCACATGTAGTACATGTGATGAAACGAGATTATGTACACAGGGTCCCAGTTACATCCAACAATAAAATGTAAGAGAAGAACAGTAATAACATCTAAGATATGAACTAAGAAAAATATAAACTAAAAATACACTAAGTACTAATATCATAGAAAAACATCATTCCAAACAGCAGCACGAACATGAGTCTGTATGAGCAGATGGGCACGAATGAACAGCAACATGAAAAACGGATCAGCAGCAACATGATGTGATATTTCACAGTGATTATTCTGGTTATTTATTCATGAGTCTAACAGCCTCAGGGTAGAAGCTGTTCCTCAGTCTAGTGGTTCTACACTTAATGCTCCTCAACCTCCTTCCTGAGGGGAGTGGGGCAAAAAGTGTGTGTGCTGGGTGAGTGGGGTCTTTCATGATGCAGGTGGCCCTCTTCCTGCATCTGGAGGTGTAGATGTCTGTGATGGTGGGGAGACTGACTCAAACATCTTCTGTGCAGCCTTCACCACTCTCTGCAAAGCTTTTCTTTCTGCAGCTGTAGACCACTTCCACCGCAGATCCTCTTATGTTCATTGGGGTGTGGGTTTGTTTGTTCCTTCTGAAGTCCACAATAATCTCCTTTGTCTTTTTCACATTGATGTGAATGTTATTGTCCTTGCAGCAGCTCTCCAGGTGTTCCACCTCCTGCCTGTAGCTGGACTCGTCATTGTTTGTGATGCATCCCACAAAAGCTGTATCATCTGCAAACTTTATGATATGACAGCCTGGATGGGTGGCTGCACAATCACACGTGAGCAGAGTGAATAGGAGAGGGCTCAACACACATCCATGAGGAGAGCCAGTGCTGAGGGTTATTCACTTGCACTAAGCCCCTCCATTGTAACTGGGTACTAGACTTCTTAACAAACAGACCACAGTCCGTGAAGATCCACAACTTCTCCTCCTCCACCATTACCCTCAGCACTGGCTCTCCTCAAGGATGTGTGCTGAGCCCTCTTCTGTTCACTCTGCTCACATATGATTGTACAGCCACACATCCAGGCTGTCATATTGTTAAGTTTGCAGATGATACAGCGGTGGTGGGATGCATCACAAACAATGATGAGTCCAGCTACAGACAGGAGGTGGAACA
Source organism: Garcialebias charrua (assembly GCA_038048925.1). Lineage (NCBI taxonomy): Eukaryota > Metazoa > Chordata > Actinopteri > Cyprinodontiformes > Rivulidae > Garcialebias > Garcialebias charrua. Next base: position 2,541 of record JBBPBX010008985.1, on the reverse strand, counting down.
CCTGGAGAGCTGGTGCAAAGAGAATAATCTTCACATGAATGTGAAGAAGACAAAGGAGATGATTGTGGACTTCAGAAGGAACAAACACACCCACACCCCACTGAACATAGGTGGATCTGCAGTGGAAGTGGTCTCCAGCTACAAATACTTGGGTGTACACTTGAATGATAACCTCAGCTGGAGCAACAACACCACCAGCCTGATCAAGAAAGGTCATCAGAGACTCTACTTCCTCAGACGGCTGAGACGTGCTGGTCTGAGCAGCCCAGTTCTCACCTCGTTCTACAGGTGTGCAGTGGAGAGCGTCCTGTGCTCCAGCATCAACGTGTGGCATGGAGGCTGCACAGTTGCAGAGAGGAAAGCTCTACAGAGAGTGGTGAAGGCTGCACAGAAGTCTGTTGGAGTCAGTCTCCCCACCATCACAGACATTTACACCTCCAGATGCAGGAAAAGAGCCACCTGCATCATGAAAGACCTCACTCACCCAGCACACTCACTCTTTGCCCCACTCCCCTCAGGACGGAGGTTGAGGAGCATCAAATGTAGAACCACTAGACTGAGGAACAGCTTCTACCCTGAGGCTGTTAGACTCATGAATAAATAAATAATAAGAATAAACACTGCAAAATATCACATCATGCTGATGCTGATCTGTTTTCTTGTTGCTGTGTTCATCTGTGACCATCTGCTCATACAGACTCATGTTCGTGCTGCTGTTTATAATGATGTTTTTCCACTACATTAGGGCTTACCCCAAAATTACACCACACGCGTTACGGCTCCGCCCCGCTCCGGTCCGACCTCCGCAGCAAATACGCACCCTTTATAATCAATGACAGAATTTACACTGGCTCCGCACGGCGGCGGCGAGCAGCGGCGAGCGGACGGCAGTCCGTCAAAATTAGAAATTTTTCTATTTCTGCCGGACGCCGGAGCTGTGCCGGAGTCAACTTTTGAAGATTACGTCGCACCAACAGGAAAAGGAACGAGCACAACTTCCGTATTTACAAAATAAAATCACCACGGGCGGACTAATCCTAGCTCTATACGGATTTATTTGTACAAAAATGCTGTCAAACTATCATTTATGACTATTCTATGACTAAACTATTATATTTATGACTATGACTACGCCTACAAACGCAATACAAGAAATAAATAAATAAAAAAGTATTTTATTCTGAAATGTAAACATCACTTCCTGTTGCTCAAACCATGTAGCTCATTTACGAGAGAAGATCAAGGCAGCAGTCTCTCTACAGTTGTTCTCCTTCTTCCACCGAATGAATTGTTTTGTTCTGACTTACTTATTTATCACTTGATTTATCGCGCGATCTCGCACGTGTCTCGGAGCGGCGCATCCAGGCGGACCTGAGCGGAGCGGAGGCAGTGGGCTTTGGACTCGCTCAGCTGCGACCTGCGGACCGGAGCGGGGCGGAGCCGCGTGTGGTGTAATTTTGGGGTTAGTGTATTACTAGTTGATGTTTTTTCTTAGTTAATTCTAGATGTTATTACTGTTTTTCTCTTGCATTTGTTGTTGGATGTAACTGGGACCCCGTGTACATAATCTCGTTTTCATCACATGTACCACATGCAGTGCAAATGACAATAAAGACTCTCTGACTCTGACTCTTATGGTGGAGGAGGAGAAGTTGTGGATCCTTACTGACTGTGGTCGGTTTAAGAAGTCTAGGACCCAGTTACAAATGGAGGGGCTTAGTCCCAGTGTGATAGTTTGTCCATCAGGGTTTGGGGGATCATGGTGTTGAAGGCAGACGTGAAGTCCACAAAGAGCAGACAGACATATGAGTCCTTCTGTTCCAGGTGGGTGAGAGCAGTGTGGACCACAGAGGAGATGGCGTCCTCTGTTGATCGGTTCTCGTGGTACGCATACTGATGAGGGTCCTCGTTGATGTTGATGGATGTTTTTATGTGGGTCATGACCAGTTTTTCAAAACATTTTGCGACTATCGGGGTGAGGGCCACTGGCCGATAGTCATTCAGACCAGTCACTGTAGAGCCTTTTGGAACTGGGATGATGGTGGCGGTCTTCAGGCAGGTGGGAACTGTCTCCAGGGCAAGTGAGGTGTTAAAGATGTCGGTCAGCACATCGCATAGCTGATCGGCACATTCTTTCAGCACTTTTGTTGTCCGGTACAGTTGCTTTGTGAGGGTTGATCCTTCTGAAACTACTTCTTTCTTCTGCTGCAGTCACGCTGAGATGCTCTTCATCTGGTGGTGAGGTGAGTCTGGTGCTGGGTGGTCTGTTTGGGTCCTCAAAGCGTGCATAAAACTTGTTGAGGGCATCAGGCAGAGATGGGTCTTTGGGACATTGTTCACTCCTTCCTTTATAATCTGTTATGCACTTAATGCCCCTCCACATGTTCCTTGGGTCCTGTGAGGTGAACTGACCCTCGATCCTCTGTGCATATTTGGCCTTGGCCCTCTTAATGCCAGCAACCAGCTCTTTCCTTGTCTTTCTCAGCTCCTCTGAGTTTCCAGACTTGAAGGCAGTGTTCCTGGCTGCCAGCAGGGGTGCTA
>JBBPBX010008984.1:35848-49888 GCA_038048925.1 Garcialebias charrua | reverse complement strand
TATATATATATATATATATATATATATATATATATATATATATATATATATATATATATATATATATATATATATATATATATATATATATATATATATATATATATATATATATATATATATATATATACACACTTTTTTCTTTCTTGAGCTCTGCAGTAATATAAACAGACTTCGCAAACAATGCTTCCTATATACTGTAGCAGGATTACACTGAACTGGTAGAAGCATCACATCACCTTTTACACTTAATTCCATAGAGGTAGAATAATTACATTATTACAATTCCTAACTTGGGTTTTGCAGTGTATAAGTACAGTAGCCCCTTATTTATTGTGGGGGTTCGGTGCATATATATACATATTGTATATATGAACATACTTTAAACCCCTCCCACACTCTTATAATGTTCTAAACTCTTAAACCTATGTAATTTTAACAACATACATTACTGTATATGTAGCTACTAAATTTTACGTAACAGGCTGCTCGGTTTGTTTCGGTCCAACTCTGTTCTGTTTCTGCAGTCGTACCCTGTAGCAACCCATCAATCAATATTGTAAACGCTTAAACTTACTAATTTTAACAACATACGTAAATGTAGCTACTAAATTTTACTTACCAGCATGTACCCGTTCAGAGGTCCTCGTTGCCGGTTGAAAGCTGTGAAAAAAGTATTGTAAAGCTTCAGGTAAATGGTAAATGGACTGTACTTATTTAGTGCTTTTCTATCTTATATAGATAATCAAAGTGCTTTACAACAGTCTGTGTACTCATTTACCCATTCATATAGCACTCTACCAGATCTATACAAAGCTAATTGAACAATCTTTCTAAAAAGACTAATCAGAGCTTTAGCTCACATGTTCAGTGTCTTTCCCAGGGACACTTCGGCATGTGACTGCTGGTGGATTTGAACTCCCATCTCCTGCATTGGAGGACGACTTCTCTAACCACTCAGTTACAGCCGCCCAATGGATGGAGCTGCGCGCGACCGGTGACATGCCGGTTGAAAGAGATGAAAACAGTCTTGTTAAGATGGAGCACAGGATCCTCAGCTGCATGTGTTTAGTGATGGGCCAGTTGAAATGCAAAAGTCCACTTGAGCTTCACATGGACCACCGGATCCTCAGCTGTGCACGTCTGTTTGGAGGTCCATGTGGGTGTGCTACTATCTCTCAAGATTCACCGATGGGTCTGGAGGTCTGGTTCTGTTTGGTTTGGTTTGATGGATTCAGTGCGGCTTCTCTGCATCTGCTGGGCACCAGTCAGATCAAAACTTCCCCTCTAGTTCAGCAGAAGGAAACGGGGCTTCTGGGCGGGATCCTGTTGCCTTCTGGGAATGTGATGTTTATGAGTGGGAATACAGTGGAGGATTACTGAGAGAAAACTACAAATGGGCAGCGCCTGTCTGAAGTAGTTTTTTTGTTTGTTAACTTTTTACTGTGCAGTACTGTATCTAGTACTATCTCAGTCAAGTGAGTTATTATTATTTTTTACAATATTATGGACTGTATGTCCACAAACTATGATAGAGCGAGTCTGCAAAAGTTAAACCGTGAAGTAGTGAGGGACTACTGTATTTAAAAATACACACAAGACATGAATTTACTGCATGCTACTTTCTGCCAACATCATAACAAACCAATTACAGTGTTGTTTTATTGTACTTTATTTTTATTATTACATACAATTTTTAAAATGCATCACATTTGTATTACATGATATGCATAAAGCACATCTATCAAACTATATCTCATTTAAACATTTAAAAAAATAACTGAAAGTTATGCACCATAACTCATGTTCCCTGAAGGAAGGGAATGAGGTGCAACATATCGCTATGGGAACTGCGCCCCCGCGCTGTTACCTGAAGGAATACACTCACGCCTTTACGGCAGGGGCGTCAGCCCCGCCCTCTGGGTACTTAAGCCGCTGACGCCCATCCATCATTCTCCAAAATGCACTTCACCGAGCTTTCAGCATTGAAAGGGCCAGGTATGTTGCACCTCATTCCCTTCCTTCAGGGAACATGAGTTATGGCGCATAACTTTCAGTTCCCTTTCAGTCATGTCTCTCGGTGCAACATATCGCTATGGGAACGTAATTCATTCACGCCCTTGAAATGCTCAGTAAAATGCATGTGAGAACATCAGGCATTTCCCAGCCGCTCTCCACAAGGTATGTAGAGAGCACAGCCTGAGAAGAAAAATGCCACATGTAGAATCATCAGCCTGATGTTACCACTGGACACATAGATGAAAAACCAGCTAGAGACAGCATAAGCGTGCTCCGCTAGTGTGATTACTCATCAACTCCTTTTTCCCTGGAAATCTTGAGAAGCAGGAGGAAAAGAGCAAGGGACCTATTACACCACTAGCAATCAGATGGCAATGTGGAGGTAGAGAACCCAGTTCAAGCACAGGGTAACCTTCCAGGTCCCCAGGGGAAAAAAATCATATATACAAGGGGCACGCACAAGTCCCTCATCTGCTTATTGAACAGACAACTACTAGGACTGTCAAAGAGGCCTATCCTGATGTTGGAGAACTGTCAGAGGAGAGAGGAACCCTTCCACTGAACATCTCCTAAGTAAACATAAACACCAAGGGTGTCCCTTGTGTATGCTGTTGTTGTTGTTGGAAAAAAGACGATCAGGCCTTAGGTTCTCACCCAGATCCCTTCGGTGGCCAGACTGAAAGCTGCCACAGCTCCGGACGTGGGTGTAGAAGCTGGCCACGTGCCTGAGTCAGCAGGTCTCTGAAAGAAGGCAACTGCCATGGTATCCCTGACAACATTGAGAAGTAGAGGTCACATTGTGAGCTGGCTCCGCATGGGAACAAGTCCACCGAGGTTCTTCCAAACCATGACCAGACCTGATCCACGACTTGTGGGTTCAGTCTTCATTCTGATTCCAAAAGATGCCCTCTCGAGAGGGCATTCGCTCAGTAATTCAGTTCCCCCGGAACATGAGTCGTCCTGAGCGACAATAATCCTGGAGCGTACCATGTGAGCATCCTCTTTGTCAGGCTGAGGAGGGCTTAGGATCTCGTCCCCCCTTCCCAGTTAATGAAGGGCACCGTGGTTTCGTTACCTGATTACACCAGGACGTGCTGTCCTGCAATCAGACCTTTACCAAAGAAGTGTTTTGCTGACAGGAATACGGCCAACAACTCCAAGAAGTTGATGTACAATCTTGCTTCCTACTCATTCCAGAGGCCTCGGGCATTCTGATTTCTGCAGACTGCCCCCCCCCATCCTGTTTTCGAGGCGTCCGTCGTGATGACCACACGGGATGACACCCTACCTAACGGAACCCCTTCAGTGAACACAGACAGGTCCCTCCAAGGTTCCAGGGCCCTCAGGCACTCTGAAATGATTCTAAACTTTCCTTCTCACCCAGACGGGGCAGGTCGTGTTTGTTGGTTTAGCCATATTTGCAGGGCCCACATCTTCAGCAATGCGTGTGGCACATAGGGTATGGCTTCCGCCAAGAGGCCTAAAAGGCGTTGGCACGTTTTCAGGGGGATCCGTTGATTCAGTTTAAACTTTGCCGGCGAATCAAGGAAACACGTTCCTCTGAGAGCCATGCTCTGTATCGGATGGTGTCGACCTGCACTCCCAGAAATACGGTAATCCGTGATGGGGTCAGGTCACTCCTTTGTAGGTTTATGACAAAATCGAGAGACTCCAGGTGAGAGATCACCCTGCAGGAGTGTGACTGGGCCTATATTCTGCTTCCGGCCAGAATCAGGAGGTCATCCAGGTAGTTCATATTCCTGACTCCTTGAATCCTAAGAGGGGTCAGGGTTGCCTCCAGACATTTAGTAAATGTACGAGGAGCAGTCTTCAAACCGAAGGGTAAGGTTTTGAATTCATAAGCCTTCTCTTTGAAGGCAAACTGGAGGAATTTCTTGTGCCTCCTCTGCACGCCCACATGGAAATAGGTGTCTTTCAATCCACTGTACATGCGTAGTCTCCAGGTCTCACGGACTGGGGGACCTGCCGCAGTGTCAACATCTTGAACTTGAAAGTTCTTATTTTCTTGTTCAGAGTCCTGAGATCCAGGACCGGCCTCAGGGATTGATCTCTTTTGGGCACCAGGAAGAGCTTGCTACGCTGACCGGAGCGTGGTTTGTGTTTTGGAACAATATTTATTATTATAGAGATCTGACTGTCTCAGGCAGAACTCGTTTGTCCCACTGCGGTTCATAGTCTGACCTAGTAGTTTGTGTTTCACAAAAGTGGTGAGTCAAGAACCAGGGCAGTCTGTGCTTTGGTACTTTCATTCTTGTATATGCATGAAACAGTGTTTTTTTTTACACATACAGCAGACGAGTTGTGTTTAGTGCGCACACACATACCACCAGCTCCTTGTAGCGTTTTACAAGTGAAGTCTAGGCTCAAAAGGTCAGGTTCCCGTGCTGCGTGGGCGGGCAAACCTGAAGCCCTGTTCCCATTTTGGGACCAGGATGCATTCAGTAGTCTGAGACTTTATTGTCGTGTGTGGATGGCAATTTCTCTTTATTACACAAGGGTCTGAGTGTTCTTGTGTGTTTAAACATTCCGAACCAGCTAGTCTATGCTCCTTGAACACAGGTACTGGTGGTATAAGTTCGGCATTTTCTCTCCCTCTGTGAGTGAGAGTGCCTGTAATGCTGAATCCTTACCAAATGCTTTTCGCGCAGCCGAAGCAGCCACTTTACATTGAAAGTCTATGTGGCCGCGCATCTTGAAGCAGCGGGGCGTGACACGCTGCATCTACAGCATTTCAAGCAACGCAGCAGGACCCGGCAGTCCCTTTTCACGCACGCGCGCAGCCGAGCAGCCAAGCAACCGAGCAGGAAGAAGCCAGAATATTCTTGCTTCTGCTGCTCGTAGCGTCGCAGCAACCACTCGGGAGAGACTCTGCTATTGTGATGACGCAACGACGATGGGACTTTCTGTGGACGAAAACAGCATCCGGTAGGAAAACCTGGCATTTTTAAAGTTGCTGCTGTCCACTCGAGCGTTCATCACCCCCAAACATTAAAAAAAAAACGTTTTAATCTCAACAAAGACTTTTGTAGTTGCAGTTCGGCTCGTAGAAAACCCACTCAAATAGTAACGAGGCTCACATACAACTGATTTTATCTGCCCAGTGTACATAAAAACAACACGGATCTGACCGGGAAGGGAGCCACACGCTCCTCCCACTGCACGTCTGCAGACATGTTCGGTGGAAACAGACATCTGTTGACAAGTAGCAAACACAGAGCATTGGGAGCATTTTGATGCGTTTGGTGAGGATGAGGCATAATGGTGCAGGGGCATCTCAGACTTTCCTTTTCCTTTTGTTGGTGGCCCCTTGCAGCTCCTGTAGCTTTTCTGCCTGGTGGACCTGCAGCACCGAAGGCCACTCGTCCTTGTCCACCCCACCAGGGTCCCCCGGGCCCTGACATGGTTAACGTCAGAGAGTCATCCATAGCCTCATGGGTGGATAAGCTCTCAGCTTCACGATGTTTCGTCGTGGGCATAGGAAAACTACCAAGTAGCACAGCTGAACAGGTAGCTGAAAATCCTTCTCCTGGACTGTGCTGGACAGAGAGTCTCCTTGTTAGCCGGGGCTAAACGTGAAGGCACTCGTGAGCCCGCTAGCGGTGCTAAGACGGGCCCTCAAGCAGCATAGCATTAGTAAAAACACTTAGCTAAGCAATGAATTCTACCGTCGACTCGGCCGCACAGGATAGCGAAACAGGCAAAATATGAGAAGGTTGGCTAGCAAGCTAGACCAAGCATTTTCACATACCTCACGATGGAGTCCTTCGTTGTCCGCTCGTAGCTGCGCTAATCGTGTTAGCAACACTGTCGTCCAAACCGTGTTGTCATGGGTGCTCCTGGTTAGCCATGTTAACCGTGGGAGCTAGCCAGATAGCAGTAGGGTTACTCCATTTCCACTCTCCTTTCTCCAAGGTCATCCGCGAGAAAAACTTTGAGTGTCTTCAGGTGTAGCATCCCTGAGTAGACCGGACAGGCCTCGTGGGTGTCCGCTGCTGAAAAGGGGTAGCCATATTATCCGTTGAAGCAGGTTCGGGAGCCGAAGCTCACAGCCTGCCAGAGTTCCTCATCCGAGGACATCCTCTTGCTGATCTGCTCGAGGCTGCTGGCCTGTTAGCTTTGTTAGCTTATCAGGTAGCGTGCCGTGCAGTTAGCGTTCGCTAACCGAGCAGTAGAAAAGCAGAAGAGAAAAGGCACGGGAGCTGGGGCTCGCCGGCCTGCTGGTCTTTTTTGAGTTTTGGGTTTTCGCATTACCTTCTCAAGAGCCATGGCTGAGAAGAGTTAAGCTCGTTAGCAGTGCTAACATTGTCCGGAGACGTCTCCCTCCTCGCGTCGCTTTTGCCGGCTAGCCTGCTACTTGTTAGCCGGGTAGCGGTGTTACGCAGTCAGCGCCGTCGAGCGAAGCAGTCTGTGGAGAGAGGAGAAGAAAACTTTGGGGTGAAGGAAAAATGTGCCGGACCAGCTTTCGCCAGCCCTGCAATCCATAGGAAAAAAATCTCTGTACGCTCTGTGTCGGGAGCAAGCTCTCCTCTGGTCGAGCGATGAAGTACAGAGAAGATCCGAGAAGAGTGTTTCAGGTTTAAGCTAGGTGAAGGGCAATAAGATAATGATGGATGGGCGTCAGCGGCTTAAGTACCCAGAAGGCGGGGCCTCTGGCGCGACGCTGACACCCCTGCCATAAAGGCGTGAGTGTATTCCTTCAGGTAACAGTGCGGGGGTGCAGTTCCCATAGCGATATTTTGCACCGAGAGACATGACTGAAAGGGAACTATACTTTGTAATGATGATTTTTTTTTCTTTTTTTTATCTAGACACCTGACAGCCCAAAGCTGGTCCCTTACTGTATTTTTTCACATGTATTAAACGTCATATTTTATCCTACAGACAGTCAATGCACATATTTGTTGAACATATTGTAGTATTTGTCATTGAATGATGTATCCCCTTGCAGATTCAGCAGCAAGACTGCCAAACTACACAGCTGTATTGACAATTAAGTATAAAAATGTCATTAATCAGTGATTATCTAATAAAGATTGTGCAGTAAATGTCAAAAAACAGCAATGTTTTCATTGCAATCCTACACTCTATGTTGTTATGATGGGCTGTGGGTGGGAAGCAGCTGGCTGTGTGGGATGACTGTGCTCTGAATGCTGGCATTACCATAAATATCAAATGATGCATCTCATGTACTCAGCAAACAGTGTTTCTGAAGGCAGTGGGGATAAAAGTATTTGGAACACACAGCATATTATCCCTAAAAAGTTTATTGTAATGTGTAGAGAAAAAGTAAAAGTAACTGTTGAGTGTCTTACTGTGCCTTTTTTCAACCTCATTTTGTGAATATGTCTGATTTATTTGTATTTGTTAAATGTCATAACCTTCATCAAAACCATGGCAAATAACCTCACAGTAAGCTAAATACTCAAATATATGTTTTAGCTATGTTTTATAAAATAATAATGACAAATATTTTTTTTTAAAGTACAATGAAGCAAATCATGTCTGATAAACTGGAATTACTTTGTAGACAATAGACTTAGACAAAACCAGCTTTCTAGCTCAGCCAATTTTCACTCATCCTCTACTTCTTTACCAAACTCCCATATGGGAGAAAAGTTAAACAGCTACCATACCAATGCCCCAGTGTTCCAGAGTTATTTATTAGTTAATTATCCTGACCAATATTACCACTCCTAATCTTGCACCAGTAGCAAGGACTAGTTAATGAAAAAAATCACATATGTAGAAAATCACATTAGTAAATGAGAAACCCTTCAAGAAATTGGTGTTCCATCAGTTGCAGACCATTAAAATACACCAAATTAATATACCCATTTTTGCCAACTAAAATAATTGTTTAGGATTTACCTTATTTTAGCATATATATTTTAAATCTTGTTAAATAAAAAGGACAGTGATAACAAGCATGCTTTCCTTCACCAAACTACACACTGGCCATTATTGTTCTTGGCTGTTGATTGAAATACTCTGTTTTTTTTTTGTGTTTCAGCATGAGCTTGGTCAGACTTGGTTATAAAGTTTATGTATTACTTTTTTGTTTGTTTTATTCCTGTTATTCTGGCCATAACTTCTTGATGTCCTCAGCTTACTAAAATCAAATCAAATCAAATTTTAAAAAAAGCTTCCCCTATTTCTAGCCACTCATTCACCCCCTGATAGTGTTTATTTATTCTATTTTTAATGAACTCACACATTGCCTAAAAACAATCACCCCTTTGAGTTGGCCCTGGTGTATATTGTTTTATTAAAACATTTTGTTCACGCATGTCATGCAGTCTTGGCGACAAAGATGTAGCGTCCCACCCCGGAATCGGGAAAATGGACGTTAAACGAAGATAAATAGATAGATAGATAGATAGATAGATAGATAGATAGATAGATAGATAGATAGATAGATAGATAGATAGATAGATAGATAGATAGATAGATAGATAGATAGATAGATAGATAGATAGATAGATAGATAGATAGATAGATAGATAGATAGATAGATAGATAGATAGATGGATGGATGGATGGATGGATGGATGGATGGATGGATGGATGGATGGATGGATGGATGGATGGATGGATGGATGGATGGATGGATGGATGGATGGATAGATAGATAGATAGATAGATAGATAGATAGATAGATAGATAGATAGATAGATAGATAGATAGATAGATAGATAGATAGATAGATAGATAGATAGATAGATAGATAGATAGATAGATAGATAGATAGATAGATAGATAGATAGATAGATAGATAGATAGATAGATAGATAGATAGATAGATAGATAGATAGATAGATAGATAGATAGATAGATAGATAGATAGATAGATAGATAGATAGATAGATAGATAGATAGATAGATAGATAGATAGATAGATAGATAGATAGATAGATAGATAGATAGATAGATAGATAGATAGATAGATAGATAGATAGATAGATAGATAGATAGATAGATAGATAGATAGATAGATAGATAGATAGATAGATAGATAGATAGATAGATAGATAGATAGATAGATAGATATCAGTGCTCCATTTGTTTCCCTTTAATTTCTGTTGCTTGATCACTAGTAAAGACTTGCTTTTTACCATCCTGGGTGCCTGTCGTCTTTAGTGTGATCACTTTTGCATTGTTCCATCACAGTCTGTGACAGTTGCACTGGTTGTGAAAATAAATCCAAGTTAATTAGGAAATATGATGTTGCTTTGAATATAAATAATTTACTAAGGATAAATGACAAAAGTACCAAACATCCATCCATTATCTGATAAAGTTAATTCTGGTCCTCTGAACTTTTTTTAGGTTTTTCTACGTGGATTATTGAGCATGCATCAGGGTATCAATCCATTATCTTTACCCACTTCTTCCTTTTGGGTCGCGGGAGGTCACTGGTGCCCATGACCAGTCATCACTGTGCAAGAGGTGGGGACACCCTGGACAGATTGCAAGTCCATCACAGGGACACACAGGTGTAGTTATATAGGCCCTCATCTCTGATTTGGAGTTACACCTTTTCACATCTCTCTCAAACTCTGAATGGTACACTTCTCCTGAAGCTCTCAAGGAGATGAGTGGACACTATTGTATTACATTGATTTGAATCAAAACACATTATTTCATAAGAGACTCTTTTCATTTTTCTTTGTTTTGTTCAGATATAATCAAAGTATAACCTTGTGTTATTCATATGAACAGTGTTATTTTTCAGTATGCTGTACCAATGTGATCACTTCTTCATATGATGAGTCAAAAGAACTATGGCAAAGTTGAAAATATGTCAAGTTGCACTTTCTAGTTTTTTTTTAGAAATGTTAACACGTGAATCAAAGTCTAAATCAAGTTATCTGTTTAACTGGAGACTGGTGTCTTTCGTTCTGAACATAATCTTATTCTCCTATCCTGAAATGGCCTTCACATTTTCAGCTCTCTGACCTGCAGAATCCCTCCCGTTCTCTGGTGAAACAACCTATGAGCAGTTGGGATTAGCTGAGTCAACCCCCTTAAGGACTTATAACACGCCTGTTATAAGTTCACTTCCAGCTGTAAAAAGCTCCATCTTGAATAAGAATTCCTCCTGAAGAATGTTTATGCTGAAAAGCTGAACCAGAAACCATCGTCATCACTCTTGACTGATTTGAGGTCGACACACACACAGACAGTGTGAGCAAACCGGCGACCTGCTGTTGGAGAGAGAGGGACGAACAAACCGTCTCTGTCCATCGTCTGGAAACCCCTCTTACCAGAAGAAGACTTCAAAGGTAAAGAGTGCTGTTTGTTTTCAAACTTGGACTGGACCAGGTCGAGCTGATGTCAGCAGAGGATGTGCAATGGTGGTTACACATTCTTTAGACAACTTTTACTTCATTCAATTTCTTCCCTCCTACTCCTCCTAAACTTTCTCCTTGTATTTTCTGAAGCCAAAAACTCTAAGTAATGTGCCTGCAGTATTAAGTAAATATGACTTTACTTGTCTGTTGTTTTTAAATTGAAATATGTCCACAGTAGTTGTATATGAAAGAAAAATCATACCCAATCTTTATCCTCATGTGATGTAATTTATTGATTTGTTATTAAATGATTCAGTTCTGCTGTTTCAACATAAGTAACGTTTACTGTCAATTAAATTCCGTCACTCACAATTTATTGGCTGAACTCCTAAAAAGAGAGAACTCGTTTAAAATTAAATGCTAAGAATTTGGGTCAGATAAATTCTGCCCAAACTTTCATTTTGGAATGTTGCACAGTCAAAAAACACAACAAAACTGATAAGTAACATATGTTACACAGGACACATAGAGACAAATGATTAAAAACAATAATTCACTCTCTCGCTCAACAATTTAGAGTTACCAATCCATTCAACCTTTTTTTATTTGAATAGTCCAAGTGATTGAGCATATGTGGCTCTGTTGGCAAGATTGGCAGTGTTTTAGCCTGTAGCCAGGCAACTAAGGATCCCACAGAGTGGAAAACTTGGCTGTTTATCATATTAACAGGCACATGTGAGAGATGGTGAAGAAAAACATGGGCAGCTGCTTGGACAGAAAAGGCCTTTTGACATACACATCCATTGTGTGATAATAAAGCAACAAACACAAAACAATATTACACACGTAAGCACACCCTCTACCTTTGAAAATGCAATATTTTCAGCAAACTCTGCCAAAGGCTCTTTCACAGAGTTCTACATTACTGGCTTCATCTTGACACGTAGATCAAAAAGTTGCCAGTAAGTAACCCGCAATTTACTCCTTGGTTAAACACTTGGAAGCCACAGAGTCCCATCACCAGAGGCAAATCCATCAGAGAGGAATAAATGCTGACAAAGACAGGGGACAACAGGGAAAGAAAAGGAGAATCCATCTAAACCTCTTAGGCTCAAACAACCTTCCTGTCACAAGCAGCGTGCAGGGTGGTGTCAGTAATCCCTGAGGTGTGTAATATGAAACAGCATGTTAATGCTGGAACTCTTCCCTTTGAACTTTTTCACTGAAAATAAAGGGCATTTTTTTATAATAGCCTTCTCACATTCTCTGTCTAACATCCCATGCCCTTAAATATCCTTTATCTGTTCTGCTTTCATTATTTTGTTTTTTTGTTTTCCCATTGCTTGCCACTTTCAATACATGTGAGTTTTAAGAGCAACAACACAATAGTAGGAATAATTAATTTTATATGACTGGTTGTTGAAATTGCAAAATGGGAAGACATTTTGTTGGTAATTTGGCATAACAGCAATCTGATCAAATTGAAAAAAATAAAAGTTGTATCACAAGTGTATTACATGTATCCATTCACCAACCCAATATACATTCATTGAACACTTTAAAAAAACAGTATATATTTTCTAAGAGCAGGTATACGCATTGCAACTAATACTAAATCATTTTTTAAATGCAACACCATGTTGTGCCTAAACACAGGACTTTGGGACATTTACTGTACAAACAAAATGTACAAACGTGAGAGAAAAAAATATATAGATAAAATAGCAGTAAGCGGCTTTGAATCTTGCACATTAGATTATGATTAAATAATATTTCCAAATAAAATTGCAGTTGTATATTTAAAATTCAAAATAAGCTCATCCTTCAGCAACTATCTGCAGATTTCTGAACTTTACTTCATCTGCACAACATTTTAGATGAAGCTAAAAATGATCAATGATACTAAGGTTACAGAACAAACTGTATGATGATTTACGAACAAATGTATTGTTTTTATTGTACTTACATTTTATTTTTATCTCCTTTCTTTGGCTGTTGCTCTGTATGCCAATGCATTCAGCTTGCTTCATGTGAATATTCAAAGTGTGAAGCAAAGGATGTAAGAACAGAGTCAGGTGAGAGCCATTGTCTTGGCTTTGCAAGATAATTGAACTCCAGAGGATCCTATGCTCTGGCACAAATTTATCTATGCTGTCAGGTGTGCCTGGACGATTACACAACACTCTGTGCTCCCATGTGGTGTCTCTGCCTATGGGAGTTAAGTTCTTACTCAAGGCCAGGGTTAGGAAAAGATTGGCAGCCTATTTCTCACAGCCTCATCCTTCTGTTCACATCACTAAAGTTTGATGGACAATACAGCCTTACCGACTGTTATTATCCTTCACTATCTAATCACTGCTAACGCTGCTAACAAGATCCTCCATTTGCCTACATGGACCAAACTACTGTAAACAGATCAGTGCAGTTCCATTGGGAAACCTTGGATGTTCTTTGTCTGCTGGAACTGGTCATGGGGGGCAATTACTGCAGTCATTATTATCATTAGCTGCTAGCGGGACCTGCTAACAAGAGGCGCCTTGTTTTTGTATTTTCTGCTGCATAATTTGGCATTTTTGTTGTTGTTTTTTTATTTTTATGTATTTTTATTTTTTGGTGAGTTGAGATGGTTCTTCTTGTCCTCAGCATTTCATTGATGTGTTGATCTTGTGTTGATTTGCATATGACAAAAAAACCAAACCTGAACCAGTATAATTTAAACATAAAACAAATGTCCATGGACAATGATTTTATTAATTTATACTTGTTTTGTCAGTTGTAATAATAGTCATTTATTTTAAAATCTTTCATTTCCTAAACGCATAATTTTCTAAAAACGCATATTTAAGAATGTATGCTTCAGGACTCCATCAGGACTTTTTAGGTACAATTGCAACTCAACTATGTATTATCATGTTAAAGCCAGAGGTAGTGCAATTAGTACATTAGTGCAACACAAACATGTCAGTGATGGCAATTAAAATTATTGTGATGTATTACACCACAGCATACTTTCAGGAACCTGAGTTCATCCCAGAGTAAAACCATTGTCTTCTGGGTTTATTGTTTTGCTTTGCTTAGTAATAAAACTACAGATACTTGATAAAGGCTAAAAAAAATTATGGGTTGTCAAATAATAAAAATAGAAATAAAAACATTTTTTTGCACACTAAACCCTCAAAAATAGTTATTTTATAACAAACTTTACAGAAACAAAATTGGATATTTTCTAAATAGATCAAGCCTGAATGGACAGACCCACTGCTGTTCCACCTTTGAGCTCCCAAACAAGGTACTGGTAGTAACAGAGCTGTAACAGTTGACATGAAAAGATAAGCCAGCTTTGCATTTCAAGGATGTGATTTTGGGCGTTATGGTGGCACAGTTGGTAGAGCTGTTGCCTCCTAATAAAACGACTGTTGGATCAAATTCCGGCGTTTCTGGGTGGAGTTTTCATGTTCTCTCTGCGCATGTGTGTGTTTTCTTTTATAATTTGACGACTGAAGAACTTATTTATTTATTCTTCCTATTTTCAGGATCACTACTACAGCTGCTTGTATGATGGACCTAAGAAGGTATCCACTGGATGAGCAAAACTGCACACTTGAGATAGAGAGTTGTAAGTAAATGTGCTCTGCATCTATTTATGGATTTTTTTAACGTTATAGTATTTTGGTTATATCCCCTTTAGCTGAACCAATATTCTTGTAAA
>JBBPBX010008984.1:25728-35755 GCA_038048925.1 Garcialebias charrua | reverse complement strand
TATAAATGTGTACGGTATATATATATATGTGCTTGACCTTAAACTGCTGTGACCTTGCAGAATTGCTTATTCTGGATTTGATATTCTAAAATATTACAAAGTAGATTTTCTATTCTAACATACATTCTAATATAAGACATGTGTATGGTACCTACAGATATGTGTGTGCAAAGTTGGGGTACGCAATATGCCATGTCCAGTTTGCTCCTTCCTCTTCTTGTGCCTGCTCTTAATACTGGTGTGTTTCTATTATTTTTGTCTTTGCTGCCAAGCCAGGTTTGTTTTTGTTTTATTACTTTAAAAAAAACATTTTTATTTTAGTTGTGTCCCTGTTGCAGTCTGCATTCTGTCTTATCCCTGCAAATTGTGACAAAGGTTTTTTTTTTTCCTTTTACCACTCTGTCTTAGTCTGTGTTTTTGTTTGTTTGTTTTGTTTTTGTTTATTGGCTTAAAAACTTAAAACTAGTTGGAGTCAAAACAGTCACTGCTATTTTATGGGTTAGATGTTGAAAGTTTGGGGAATCACCACTTTGAGAAATGGCAAGTAGAATGCATTATTGAAGACTTGTCTAAAAATTGAAGTTGCCCTCTTAAATGTTTACTGTATCAATATTAGTTGGAATCGGAAGAAGAAATACAAACAAACAAAAAACACTTTAACTTGAAAATAAAATTTAAGATTTAGTCAGAACTCTGGATTCAGATGAATATGAGAAATACTGTACATCAAAATTGACAATAATGCATAAATATTACCAAAAGAGACAACAATCAACTACAAAGTACAACTGCGCTGATGGGCTTACAGATGGAATCGCAGAACAAAGAAAACAAGAACAAAAAAGGACCAAGTATTTTTTGCCATGTCAACAGTATAGTTGAAGTAAAGTAGGGCTTTGACTCAGTCAAAACATTGCATGCATGCAACATATCACTCATACTATGAGAGTTTAACGATTATGTAGAAGTGTTAACATTTCCTTTAGACATTCTGAATGAAAGATTAAAGAAATACACAGCTCCACAGCTATGTTCTACTGCATTAGACCATGAGACATAGCATATGATTGGTTAATAGTGACATGTGGGCAAAGAAACTGAAAAAGAAAACTAAGCAAGGATTTCAAGCTTTTTACAGTCAAATGTAAAGGTCAAAAAGTTGTAGGAGGAAGCAAAAAGTTAAGTATGTTGACTAGAAGTATGGATAAGTGCAATAAAATCACAAGTGTGGGAAGCAGTATGATTACTAAGGTCCTCATGTTAGGCTGCAAAACCTATGTTTGACCACAGTGTGCAGCCACTACAGTTTTCTTGCATTCTGAGGATACAAAATTGTTTAGGTGGACCTCAAGTGTCAAACTAATATTCATGCAAATGGTAGGACACCAGATTTTCAGCAAGTTTACTGTAATGTTGATAAAAGAGCCGGTTTATACACTCAACATATTTTAAAATCAGTTTGTTCATATACTTTGAATGACTTTGAATCTTCCAACATAGTAGCCACATTGTGACACCTCGGAAGTTTTGATGTTTGTTTATGTTTATATTTATTAAATTAGTTCATGATAACGTACAAAAGAAACGTGTCTTTCCCAGTATAAAAACGTATAAAAAAAATGAAAGGTAGCAGAAAGAAGAATAAATCTTATTATATCTGCCCCTTTTTTCAAACATTCAGTTTAAACAATAATAATCTTCCAGCAACAGTACAAAATGAATAACTCTTTCTAATTTTCTAACAAACACAATACACATTACGCTATAGCAACAGTACAAAATGAATAACTCTTTCTAATTTTCTAACTAATACAATACACATTATGCTATTTCATATATATATTTTTAACAAATTCGTTTTGATCATTTTCTTAAATGTAAACATTGACTTGGCATTTTTAACTACATTCTCCAAGCCATTCCGTAATCCAATCCCCTGGACTGAGGTAGATCGTCCCTTCAGACTAGTTCCGAATTGTGGTTTTACAAATATCTCTGTCCCCTTAAGATTATAAGAACTTTGTCATTTAACAAAATGCATTTGGATATTTAAAGGTAATGCGTTATTCTGAGCCCTATACATAACTGATAAAATATTATAATCTACTAAATCATGGAACTTCAATAACTTCAGTTGATAAAATAATGTGCATGATGGATGACAGTAATGCTTTCTAGTGATAATTCTTACAGCTCTTTTCTGTAATACAAAAACAGGCTTTGTAATTGTTTTACACGCTTTCCCCCAAACATCAATACAATAGATTAAGTGTGGAACAATGATTGTGTTATACAACAAATACAGAGCTTTATCATTCAATAGGTCTCTGACTTTGTACAGTACTGCAATCGATTTAGCTATTTTTATTCTTACAGAATTTATGTGTTGTTTCCATGTCAGTTTGTCATCAATAATAACACCCAAAAACTTCACCTCATTCACTCTACAAATCTCAACACCCTCAATTTTGAATGGAACATCAACAGTTTTCTTTTTATTACTGAATATCATGTAATTAGTTTTTTCTAGATTTAATGATAATTTATTGATTTTAAACCAAGTTTGTATTTTGACAAATTCTGTCTTTATCAATTCCAACATTTGTTCTATATCTTCACCTAAACAAAAAAATGTGGTATCATCAGCAAAAAGTACACATTTAAGAAGTCCTGACACATTTACCAAGTCATTCACATATAAAATAAATAGCTTTGGTCCAAGTACAGAGCCTTGAGGAACTCCACATGTGATATTACAGAGGTCAGATCTTACATCATTTATCTGTACAAACTGTTTCCTATCTTTCAAATAGCTAGATACCCACTGTAATGCTGGTCCTCTAATACCATATTTGTTCAATTTTTCAAGGAGAATGGTGTGATCAATAGTATCGAATGCTTTTTTTAAATCAACAAAAATACTGACACAATATTGTTTTTGATCGACAGCAGTAGTTATTTGTTCCATTAATTCCATGAGAGCCATTGATGTAGAGTTTTTTGCTCTAAACCCATACTGACTGTTGCTTAGAATATTTTGTTTATCTATAAATTGATCTAGTCTGTTCACAAATAGTTTTTCAAGAATTTTTGAAAACTGTGGTAACAAGGATATAGGTCTATAATTGTTGAACACACATTTATCACCATTTTTAAAAAGAGGAACTACCTTAGCTACTTTCATATTATCAGGAAATATTCCTGTTGAAAATGATAAATTACATATATATGTAAACGGCTCAATAACATGACTCATTATGTCCTTTACAAACATCATATCCATATCCACCCAGTCTTTTGATCTCTTGTCTGTAAGATTTTTTACTACATTCATTATTTCCTCTTTGTCAGTTCCATTTAGAAAAATACTGTTTGCACAACCTGTAATTGAATGGCTCACATTATTATCTACTTTTGGTATTTTAGCTGCAAGGCTTGATCCAACATTCACAAAATATTGATTAAATCCATTTACAATTTCATTTTCATCATGAATTTCATCGTTGTCTTTTACAAAATATTTTGAAATACCAGTTTTTGTTTTATGATTCTTCAGAACACTATTCATTACTCGCCATGTTGCTTTCATATCACCATTACTTTTATCTAATAATTTACTATAATATTCTTTCTTATGTTTCCTTATAATCCCTACTAATTTATTTTTATACTTTTTATATTTTTCTTCAGCGTTCTGACTTCGCAATTTCAAGAAACATGAATACAAATAATTACTTTTTTTACAAGCATTTCTCAACCCTTTTGTCATCCATGGTTGGTCAACCATATTTCTCTTTGTATAATTTTTTGCACACAATTCTTTTCATACAGAGCTTCTAAGATATTCATAAACTCATCATATGATCTGTTCACATCATCAACATACACTTCATTCCAGTTTTGTTCATCTAGATCCTCTTTTAATTTATCCAAAACTTTTTTTGATATGTTTATGATCTTTTTCTTCATTGTAACTGCTTTTGAGATGCTTTGAACATTTTTATAAATTGTGAAAACTGGTAAATGATCACCTAAGTTGGTTGTTAAAATACCACCTATCACATCCCCATTTGTTATATTTGTGAAAATATTATCAAATATTGTGGCACTATGAGTAATAATTCTTGTTGGCTTTGATATCAATGGATACATATTTAAACTGTACATTGAGTTTATAAATGTACTGATGTTATTTGAATCTGTTTTATTTCCCATATCAATGCTAAAGTCTCCACACAATTTAAAAAAAAAAAATTAAAACTCTTTTCCAATAGCTCCAAGATTTTATCAGTGAATATTTCTATATTTGATCCTGGTGATCTATATACACAACTTATTATTATGTTTTTATTATGTTTGTTTATTATTTCTATTGTTATCATTTCCATAATATTATCAACAATTATTGACATTTCACTATTTAATTTACATTTTATTTCATTATTAACAAATAGAGCGACTCCACCACCTCTTTTATTATTTCTGTTCATATGAAATAATTCATACCCTTCGATGTGAATATTATTTGTGTTATCATCATTGAGCCATGTCTCTGATAGTGCTATTATCGTAAAAGTTCTGTTTAATTGTTTTAAGTAATCTGTTATTTTGGATATATTTGCATTTATACTTCTGCTATTGAAGTGATTAATAGAGAGAGATCCATTTGTTATAGTGATGTCATTAAACTGCTCTTCATTATAATATTCACTATCTTTTATTACAGGTTGAAAAAAATTGCATCAATAACTGTAGGAGTTCTGCCTTCTCCAGCAACCTCACTCAGCAGCTATACTGTAGGAGTTCTGCCTTCTCCAGCAACCTCACTCAGCAGCTAATCAGCCGATTAGCTACACATGCACCTGCCTCCTAGACCTGCACCTCCTGCTCTACTTAAACCACAACCAGACGTTCAGCCGACGCTCGAACATTTGATTACCTTGGCTCCTGTCCAGTCCTGCTTGCTCACTCGTCTCCTAGGCTGCGTCTGGTTGCCAACCCTGTACACCAAACCCATAACTAAGGACTTCATTATGGACATCTTCACCACTCATCAACTTCATCTGTACTTACCCACTGGACCCGCAGTCTCCTCTGGACCTCACCCTCTGTGGAACCATTACTCCAATGTCACCTGCAAACTTATTCTACACCCATGCAAGTTCCTGCACTGTAAATAAAATATCACTTTTGTACTCGCTTGTCCTTGTGTTCTTTGGTCTGCCATTTGGGGTCAAATTCTGTATACACCATGTTAGAATGTTCGAGCCCTACAGACCCTCAAGGCCAGACCAAAGACAGCCAGAGGGACCAAGCAATATCAGCTCTTATAGCTCGAAGTGAAAGTAATGAACATACTCTAACTAAAATCCTCACCCAACAGAGCGAACTTGGTGGCATGATACATGCTCTCGGACAACAAGTCGCCGCCAAGTCTACCAGAGGCCCTGAATCACCCCGTCCTCATGAACCAATTCCAGTCCCAGCATTGACTTCTAGACACGAACCTGTTGTCAGACCTACCGAACTCTTTGGAGGAGATTCCAAGTTGGTGGGTGGTTTCCTCCTCCAGTGCGAACTAGCTTTCAACCAAGCACCCATCAGGTATGCCACGGACTCGTCTCATATCTCCTATATTGTCACTGCCCTTAAGGGCGAAGCTCTTCAATGGGTCACCGCTCACCTCCGCTCCCGCTCCTTGTCCTCAATGTCTTTTTCATCCTTCATAAGAGACTTTAAGTTAGTTTTTGATTTCCCTCTGCTACAAGAGGAGGGGAAAAAAAGATTATTCACCATTAAACAAGGTTCAAGATCAGTTGCTGAGTTCTCCATCCATTTCCGGGTTATCGTGGAAGAATCAGGATGGGGAGAGATTGCACTAAAAAGTGCTTTTCGGAACGCGCTAAATGACAACATTAAAGACCAAGTCGCCACTCATGAACCTCCACCAGATTTAGAAGACCTGATCAATCTCGCCATCCGTATTGACACAATAAATAGAGAACGTAGATTAGAAAGGGACTACAAATCTTGGGATCATCCCTCAACCGGAAGTCGTTCCCCGACACCAGTCTTCCCCACACCGGAACCGATGCAGGTGGGTGAGGCAAAACTTTCCCCTGAGGAAAAACAACTCAGATTATCAGCCAATGAATGTCTTTATTGTGGAAAGAGTGGTCACTTCGTGAAGAACTGTCAGCTCCATTTAAAAGGCCAGAACCACCAATAGATCAGGAGATATTGGTGGGTAATTTAACCTCTACTCATGAGAAAAACTTTTGTCTCCCTGCTTCTGTTTATTTTGATAAAAATAATTTTACCACTCAGGCTTTAATTGACTCTGGTGCTGAACAGAATTTGATTTCCTCAAATATTGTGAAGTTTCTTAACCTACCCATGCTTCCTTTAAACAGCTTTATCAGTGTCAGAGGTCTCACCGGACAGACCATCACCTCCATCTCCCACTGGACTCAAGACATTCACCTGGTGCTGTCAGGTAACAATCACAAAATATGTGATTTCTTCATTTTTGATTCCCCTAAACCCCAAGTAATTTTAAGGTACCTTTGGCTAGTTAAGCACAACCCCCAGATTAACTGGAAAACTAAAATGATTGAACGTTGGGGTGAGGCCTGTTCAATCAATTGCTTACGTTCTTCCATCTCTTCTGGTTCTATCTCACCCCCCAGTAAGGAAGTACTGCTACAAGTTACAAGTACAAGTCCAGCTACAAGTACCTGGGTGTACACTTGAATGATAACCTCAGCTGGAGCAATAACACCACCAGCCTGATCAAGAAAGGTCATCAGAGACTCTACTTCCTCAGACGGCTGAGACGAGCTGGTCTGAGAAGCTCAGTCCTCACCTCGTTCTACAGGTGTGCAGTGGAGAGCGTCCTGTGCTCCAGCATCAACGTGTGGCATGGAGGCTGCACAGTTGCAGAGAGGAAAGCTCTACAAAGAGTGGTGAAGGCTGCACAGAAGTCTGTGGGAGTCAGTCTCCCCACCATCACAGACATTTACACCTCCAGATGCAGAAAAAGAGCCACCTGCATCATGAAAGACCTCACTCACCCAGCACACTCACTCTTTGCACCACTCCCCTCGGGACGGAGGTTGAGGAGCATCAAATGTAGAACCACTAGACTGAGGAACAGCTTCTACCCTGAGGCTGTCAGACTCATGAATAAATAAATAATAAGAATAAACACTGCAAAATGTCACATCATGTTGATACTGATCTGTTTCTTGTTGCTGCGTTCATCTGTGACTATCTGCGTTCATCTGTGACCATCTGCTCATGTTCGTGCTGCTGTTTATAATGATGTTTTTCTACTACATTAGGGCTTAGTGTATTACTAGCTGATGTCTCTCTTAGTTAATCCTAGATGTTATTATTGTTTTTCTCTTGCATTTGTTGTTGGATGTAACTGGGACCCTGTGTACATAATCTCGTTTTCAACACATGTACTACATGCGGTGCAAATGACAATAAATTCTCTCTGACTCTGACTCTGAAGAGATTGACCTTTCAAAAGTGCCTTCCATATATCATGCTCTTGCCCCATTTTTTAGTAAACAGAAAGCCATCTCCCTACCACCTCACAGACCCTATGATTGCACCATAGATCTCCTTCCTGGTGCCCCTATGCCATCTAGTAGACTGTACAACCTGTCGGGCCCAGAGAGGGAGACGATGAGGCAATACATAGAGGAGTCTTTAAAGTCAGGCTTTATACGCCCGTCTACTTCTCCCCTCGGTGCAGGGTTCTTCTTCGTTTCCAAGAAAGATAAGCCTTTGAGACCCTGCATTGACTTCAAGGGACTTAATAGCATCACTATTAAAAATAAGTAGCCCCTTCCTCTAATTGACTCTGTGTTTGAACAACTTCAGGACTCCAGAATGTTCACTAAACTTGATCTCAGCAACGCCTACCACTTTGTGAGAATTCAAGAAGGGGACAAATGGAAGACCGCTTTTTAAGACTCCCCTTGGACACTATGAGTACTTGGTCATGCCCTTTGGACTCACAAACGCCCCTGCTGTTTTTCAAAACTTTTTCAATCCTGAGAGATTTCTTGGATGATTTTGTGTTTGTTTATCTTGATGATATTTTGATTTTTTTCTAAAGACCCCACTCAGCACACTGGACACTCCAAAGCAGTTCTCCAGAGGCTCCTGGAGAACAAATTGTATGTGAAAGCTGAGAAATGTGAATTTTCTGTGCCTTCTGTGACCTTTCTGGGATTCATTTTTGAAGAGGGACAGGTTTGATCCGACCCATAGGAAAAAAAATGTGGCAGAGTGGTCCACACCCAAGGACAGAAGACAGCTTCAACGGTTCCTGGGCTTTGCAAATTTCTACCGACGCTTCATCAAGAACTACAGTCAGGTAGCCTCTCCATTAACACAACTCACCTCTCCCATCCGTAAATTTGTCTGGTCCTCAGAGGCGGAGGCCACCTTCCAGGAACTTAAGAGACTCTTTTCATCTGCTCCCATCCTTTCCTATCCGGACCCCCATCGACAGTTCACCGTAGAGGTGGACGTAACCGCTACAGGTGTGGGAGCGGTGCTCTTGCAGCAATCCCCTACAGATGGTAAGATTCACCCCTGTGCCTTCTTTTCTCAACGTCTGCCTCCCGCCGAACGAAATTACGACGTGGGTAACAGAGAACTGTTGGCCATCAAGATGGCTCTTGAAGAATGGAGACACTGATTGGAGGGAGCTGAATTACCATTTGTAATATGGACAGATCACAAGAATCTTGCCTATATTCAAGGGGCTAAGAGGCTCAATGCCCGTCAAGCACGTTGGTCTTTATTTTTTGCACGCTTCAATTTCTCCATCACATACATACCCAGCTCCCGTAACATTAAACCTGATGCTCTTTCCCGCTAGTTCTCCTCTTCTGAGACCGAATCACCTGAGAATATTCTGTCCCACTCCTGCACAGTAGCAATCGTGACCTGGGACATTGAGAAAAAAGTCCTGGAGGCCCAGAAGACTGAACCGGACCCTGGCACTCGTCCCCCAGGGAGGAAGTATGTTCCCTCTGCAGCCGTCATCAAGGTCCTCCATTGGATCCATTCAGCCAAGTTCTCCTGCCATCCAGGTATGTGTCACACCCTCTCCTTGACAAAGAGCCATTTCTGGTGGCCTAACATGGAGAGGGATGTCAGACAATTCGTGTCTGCCTGCACCACTTGTGCATGTAATAAAGCCACTAACAAACCCCTAGCTGGCCTCCTCCTTCCACTCCCTACGCCTAGGCGTCCGTGGTCCCACATAGCCCTGGACTTTGTCACCGGACTACCAGTTTCTGAGGGTAATTCTGTTGTGTGTAATATCATCGACCGTTTCTTCAAGGTGGCACACTTCATACCCCTGGTAAAACTACCTTCAGCATCTGAGACGGCACAGATCATGGTCAAACATGTTTTTTGTCTGCATGGTATACCTCTTGATGTTGTTTCTGAAAGAGGCCCTCAATTCATCTCCCAAGTCTGGAAAGCCTTCTGTCGAGCTCTGGGGGCCACCTCCAGCCTGATGTCTGGTTATCACCCTCAGTCGAATGGGCAGACTGAGAGGTGTAACCAAGAGCTTGAAGCCGCTTTGAGGTACGTTATTGAACATTCATTCATTCATTCAACCTTTATTTATACAGGCTAGCCTCGTTGAGCCACGGGGACTCATTTACAAGAGTGACCTGTCTCACATTACCCATAACATAACCCAGTCTCCTGGAGTCAACACCTACCTTGGGTTGAGTATGCACACAATTCCCCAGTTCCGTCTGCCACTGGTTTGTCCCCGTTTGAGGCCTCTTTGGGATACACTCCGCCCTTATTTCCCTCACAAGAAACTGACATTTCTGTTCCCTCTGTCCAACATTATCTACGTCGGTGTCGCAGGGTTTGGCGCCAGACCAGGGCAGCTCTTCTCAGGACGGCTGAACAAAACAAACGGTTTGCTGACCGCCACCGTTCTTCTGCTCCCGATTACCAGGTGGGGCAGAAGGTTTGG
>JBBPBX010008983.1:34782-61127 GCA_038048925.1 Garcialebias charrua | reverse complement strand
ATAAATGACATAAGAAAAAAGAAAAATAAATACAGACAGCGGTCAAAATGAAATATTAACACACAAAGTGGTAGGTCTCATCAGCAACAACGATGAGACGGACTACAGGAACGAGGTGAGCCGCTTGGCCTTGTGGTGCGGACACAACAATCTCACTCTCAACGTGGAGAAGACAAAGGAGATTGTCGTGGACTTCAGGAAGAGGGATGCCACAACATGCCCCTCTGACCATCAACAGCACCGCAGTGGAGAGAGTAGACAGCACCAAGTTCCTGGGAGTGCACGTCTCAAAGGACCTGTCCTGGAGCAGGAACACTGCAGCACTGGCCAAGAAGGCTCACCAGCGTCTCTACTTTCTCCGCAAGCTGAAAAGGGCTGGAGCTTCAACCCCCATCATGTGCACCTTCTACAGAGGTGCCATAGAAAGTGTCCTGACCAGCTGCATCACTGTGTGGTTTGGTGCATGTACTGCATCCTGCCGCAAGAGCCTCCAGCGCATCATGAGAGCAGCTGAGAAGATCGTCGGCACCTCCTTCCCCTCACTGCAGGACTTACACAGCAAACGCCTCACTCGGAAAGCCCACTGCATGGCAGGTGATCCCACACACCCACTACACAGCTGCTTTAGACTGTTGCCTTCAGGGAGGAGACTGAGGAGTCTCCAGGCTCGAACCAGCAGACTGAGAGACAGCTCTGTTCATCAGGCAGTAAGGATGCTAAACACTCTGCCTGCTCTGCCTCCCCTCCCATTTGAACTGCCTTAACACAAAAAACTTTCTCACACATTACCACACAACACAAAGATTTTAACACTGGACTCTGTGTCATCAAACGGGTTATTCACTAAACTCTCAGTCATGTGCTCATTCAGTTTGCACTACTTCTCATATTTGCACTGTTTGTATTACATTACTGCCTATAGTCATACTACTGTTTATATTCACTGTTTACATTAATACTGTTTACATTTATTACTACTGTTTACATTTATTACTACTGTTTACATTTACACTACTTTTATATCTACACTACTGCTGATACATATACAGTATTCTCTGACTAGCCTTATTTAAGGATGCCCAATGTGCCTTATGTGCCTTACTGCATATGCCACTTTGCCTCTATACCAACATCAACTACCTCATACATATACTGTGTACATTAACTCATATGCTGCTTTGCCACTCTTTGCAAATGTCAATGCTAGAACCTTCAGTTTATTTTATAGATACACTTTATATACTTTTTATACTACTATGCAATAACTCAGGACAGTATTACACTTTTATCATTTCATTTTATGCTTATGTCATTAAATGTTTAGTGTTTTAGTGTTGGTGTAACTGTAAGGACAGTGTTACACTTTTACTATTTTATGTTTATTAAATGTTTGTGTTTTAGTGTTTAAATGGTTACTTTTGCACCGAGGGACTGAGAGAGAAATGCAATTTCAATCCTGTTTATGTCCTGTACATATTGCAGTTCTGACAATAAAAGTTGACTTTGAAACCTCACATCTTCCACAAAGTGCTAAGGTGAATCTCTGCCACAGACAGTCCTGCATTTGGAGATTCATCACAGATGAGTGAGGACGTCGCTTTCCTCTGCTGTGACTGACTCTTAAAATGACTGAAAGACACTGAAACTGTCATACAGAAGCAGATCATGGTATTTATGATGCATACCTCTGGTAATTGTAGTTTCTTTTATTATTAAGGTTGTTATGTTATCATTGTTATCAATTTTAACTTTTTAACATTTTTGAATTTGTTTTGCTCATGAATAAACAGTTTTTAAGCAACAACTTATGTGGATATTTTGTGTGTGCTCTATTTAGACCTGTTGTACATATCTGTATTGCGGGTTTGAACCAGATCTGGGCCGCGTTTTGAGATTCGACTTACTCTACTGGGCCGGACCTGGGCCAAATCCGCCTAAAAATGAAATGAGGATGCCGCATCTGGGCCGCATCTGGGCCAAATTTGCCTAAAAACTAAACAAGGATTCCGTATCTGGGCCACATTTGGGCCGAATGCAGTAGTTTTGTAGCACTTCTGGCCCACCTCCGGCCCAGATCCAATCCAGATCCGCAATCCACATCTGGGCCAGTTTTGGCCCGTTGGACAAAAAGACACCGGGCCGGATCCATTTTACAAATGCGGGCCAAATGTTTTCATACATTTGGCCCAGATCCGGCCCACATAACTTTTGCTGTCTGGGTTATGTGTGAATTCAGGTCAGGGCCGCTATTCTGACTAAGGGGGGAAGTGCAAGCAGAGTCTTACTTACCTGGTGGAAACATTGGAATGCAGTTTGTGCAGTCTGGTGTGGTGGGGGTGTCTGAGTTGTGTGCACGCATATTTATAACAAAAGGTAGTTAATGGCCCACTAATGTGGACCCACTAATGGCCCACTAATGGTTGGTTTGGACTAAGGGTCTTTTGACCCTCTTTCAGGACTTCTGGGGGGAGGTCGAAAATCCTGGGACTTCTAGTGAGACATCAGGGCAGGGATATGTTCCTCCTGACGCTCCTGGGTGGGGAAACAGGCCTGAATTAACTGACAGGATGTTAAATCTGACACCCCACAACACATCAAGGCCCAGGAACCCCCCCTTGGCCGAAGGCCCTCTTCGGATCACTTCAGAGGTTATAACCTCTCCTCCTTTTCCATGCAATCGGATGGAAAACACCAGTACACCGCTTCCACTCTACACCACCACACCACTTCCTGTAACATCACACCCCAGTACATCCAGTCTTATGGAGCATGAGGAGACGCAAGGGTTTGAAAATTGTTCTTTTTCCAGCAGCAGCTATCCCTTGTTCCAAGCAGGTACACAAGTCAGGTACAAACCTTTTGCTTTGGGAGACATTCAGGCCTTGGTGGAGAAATTGCCCCCCCTAACAGCGGGAGGCAGCAAATGGTTGAACTCAGTGGACAGCCTCACTAAAGGGATCACATTGGCAGTAGGGGATGTGAGAGCTTTGTTGGGAAGATGTGTAACATCCACTAGGATGGATGAATTGGAACGGGCAGCAGGTTGGAATCGCACAGTTCTCAACTCAGAACCCATGACAAATCATTTAAATAGGTTCGCAGGAGCCCTTAGGGAGGCTTACCCGCTCCCAGAGGGTTCAGGGGTGCCTAGGTTTCATTGGAAACCTGGATAGAACCCCAAAGTTTATTTAGATCAGTGTAAGCAAGAATGGCATGATAGAACACACTGCCACGGACAAGGTGCGGGGCAAAGATATTTCTTCAGGGTATCCGCGGGGTTGTAAAAGGTAGTAAAAGGTAGTAAATGAAATTAACACAAATTAAGGCCATTAAAAAGTATTAAAAAGTAATAAACGTCATCTAACGAGGTATTAAATTTTTTAAAACCTACACAACTATATTTTTCCCTTTCTGGCGTCTAAAAAAAGGTCTGTGAATTTATTTATCTTTTCTAATTTTATGTTCCAAGTAGGACCTTAGCTAAAACAAAGACGTCATATCGTCAGTCAGTGTGCGCGCGCACCTACAGCTGGCCGAGGCTGATCATGTCTGTAAAAAGAAACAGGAAAGAGGAGCGCGGCTTTATCCTCCGACATTTAACAAGAAATTTACCTAAACAATTGTTTGTTAGCTCGAAATTATAGCAAAAGGTGTGTCTCAGTCTAACGTTTTCTTAATAAATGTACTTTAATGGTTCAATCGGCTTTATTTAAAAAAAAAAGTGTCGCTGCCTGTGCACCGTGATCGCTCAGCGGTGAAAACAGGAAAAAGGAGCGCGGCTCGTTTCGCCGTCATTTAACAAGAAAAATACCTAAACAATTGTTTGTTAGCTCGAAATTATAGCAGAGGTGTGTTTCTGTCTATCATTTTCTTAATAAATGCACTTTAATGGTCAAATTAGCTGCATTTCGCCGGGGCGGTGCATCTGGCTGTTGGATTGAAGCAGTGAGCAGAGAGGTGGGGAGGGTATGGCAGGCCGATTGGGTCATTAATAGCTAGTGAAGATTCTCAGTCATCCAGGACATGGTGAATTCTAAAAAGTGCAATAAAAAAAAAAAGTATAGTATAATAGTATAATAAATAGTATAATAAATAAAGTCCAGTTGTTTTTGTCTTGAACTTTTTTTAATTTGTCATTAAAGGCACGTTTTCCTATTACATGATACAACAGCCAACAGCATGCCATACCCTTTTACTACTATGGGGCCATCGGGGTTTTTTTTTTTCAGTCAGAATGAATGGAAATGGTCATATTTCAATCAAATGGTTTATAAATATGGGGGGGAAAAATCTATAAATATGTCACTTCGTCCTATAAGTTGCAAGGCATGTAAATTATGCAAAAAACTGCAACTTACAGGATGAAAAATACAGTAGTTATTATTTTTCTCCCTCTCTTTTTGAATTATGCATGTGTTCAGTGTTGAATTATTTTAACTAAACTGTTCTGTTTTCAAGTTTACAGTTTTTTGTTTGCCATTAGAGATATGCTGTGTGTGGGAACAATTAAACTTTTTCTCTTGGGTTAGATTTAAATAACAAATAGGTCAGTGCTTTTATTGAGGCAAGAAGCAAATTGATGTACTGTATCCAGTAATTGTTATAAAACTACATTTACTACCAAAGTTTAGGAAGAAAATGACAGTAATCTTATCACTTTACAATTAGTTGCATGGAACTGAAATACAACAGGTTGCCGCTACGGTTACAGCTCGGTGCCGTGATGGTATTAAAAAATATTTTGATGGTATTAAAAAGGTATTAAAAGGTATTAAATTCAACTCTAGAATTTCTGCATACACCCTGCTTAATCAATTCACGAAATGGTCAAATCTGCTGAATTTAAATTGTTTCGGTTTGACCAGAGCCCTAGAGAGAGAGAGTTCCGACACTCTTTGAACTCGCCGACAGGCGGTCACGTGGTTCATGTAGCTCTCAATTGTTCCAAACAGCTCGTCGCTGTCAGTCAATTTGAGCAGCTACTGGCGCAACATGACACAAAAAACCGACTTTTCTTACTTTGTCCAGCGTTTTTCAGTAATTATTGAGCAGTAACAAACTGACATTCCTTCTACCGTTCTCCTCTTCATTTCTTATCCTGCAGCTCCACCTAGTGGCGTGAGCACTACACTATGCATTTTTTTCTTAAGCATTTTTAGACGTTTTAAACGCTTCACAAGGGCAAAAGAAAATTGTATTCATCAACTTACCGGAGAAAACACGTCTGGAACATCAACAATGAACTACGTTTGATACTAGCAGCGCTGCTGTTTGTAACAGTTTAGTGGAACGAATCGCCCATAGATATCTTATGAATCGCCCCCTCCATGACCCACGTGACTTCCGCATTCCATTCTTACAATGGGAGTCTATGGAAGTGTTGGAACTCTCTCTTTATATGGCTCTGGGTTTGACGTCTTCCAAACGGTCGTGTGCGCTACGATTTTTTTAAAATAAATAAATCAAATTTTATGTCAAATGTCTTATACAGGGCAACAGTTTGTAAATGAAACCCATATAATTACACTCTGTAAGCAGAAAAAATATCTGCTGAGTGGTTTATGAGCAATATATCTAAATACTGTAGTAGGTACAGTATCTGTTTACGGTAGCTAACCGCTAATAAAAGATCGTGTTTTTTTTTAAATCTCAAACATCTCATAAAGCTAGTCAGTTGTAAATGTCCATACAGTGATTACATTCTGTAAGTTTCATAAAAATCTGTCCTGTGGTTCTTGACTTATCTTGCTAACAAACAGAAGTTACCTCCAGAGCAGGAGGCCGGGCAGCGACAGAGTCAGTCCGAGCAGAGGAGGCTTTTTTCGGACACATGAGCTGGAAACGGTCGGTGGACTCTCTGGAAGTGTCCCCTAGCGGACAAAAGTGGTACTGCACCATTTTTTTTTTTGCCAAAATGAAAAACGGCGATATCAGAGCCAAAAATGGGTCTAAAAATATGGGAAAAAATCCATAAATATGACGCTTCGGCGTATACGCCGCAGGACATGCAAATTGGTTAAAAAAAAAACAGCGACTTGCCTACTTGCACCGTGACGCATGGGCGTAGCCAGAATTTTGTGGGGGGCGGTTCGTTTTAAAGGAGAAGTTGACAATGCTAAACTAATGTGCCTGGATAGCTCAACTGATAAAGCGTCTGCCTTCAGTCCCAAAGCTCGTGGGATCAAGTCCCGCATGGTACAGTTTTTTTTTTTATTCATTCCAGATTAAAAAAGCACAAGAAAACTATTTACAAAACAGCAAGGAATAAAACAATGCATTAAATGAAAGGAATCAGACGAAGAAAATAATCTTATCTGCCCCTTCTCAAACTATTTTTTTTTCAAACACTCTTTTATTGGATAAAAAAAGAAGAATGTGTTAACCACAGCCTGTGGTTAACACATTCTTCTTTCTTCACAGGCATATTAACTACTTTTTTTATCCAATAAAAGACAAATGTAAAATTAGTTGTTTGAATCGAGTGTTTGAAAAAAAAAATAGTTTGAGAAGGGGCAGATAAGATTATTTTCTTCGTCTGATTCCTTTCATTTAATGCATTGTTTTATTCCTTGCTGTTTTGTAAATAGTTTTCTTGTGCTTTTTTAATTTGGAATGAATAAAAAAAAAAAAAAACGTACCAAGCGGGACTTGATCCCACGAGCTTTGGGACTGAAGGCAGACGCTTTATCAGTTGAGCTATCCAGGCACATTAGTTTAGCATTGTCAACTTCTCCTTTAAAAGTGGGCGGTTCGTTCGAACCCCCCGAACCCCACTTGCCTACGCGCATGTGACGCCAGCCCGTGGCCACGCAACAAGCGACGCAGAAGACGCGGAAAGCGAGCGGGAGTCCTGGTGAGATTTAAAAAGTATCTCTCATCTCACAGCTCGATTACGGCTGACTTACCTCCTGAATTCAGCGTCTTTGATGTCCATCGTTCCATGGTTCATCGCCATCGCTCCCTTGTTGCTGTCAATCATGACGTCAGCGGTCAGTATCCATCTTGTCCCCCGGTGAGGACACTGAAGCGAGGCTGCGTTAAACGGAACCTTCGCACTAGCTGCGGGTGACGTAACTGGCTGTGTGCCAATACGTGCAGCACTGTTTAACGCGCGATCGATCACTAATAAAACTTTTGTATTAAGTGATTTGATCTCCACTCATCATCTGGATCTGTTTCTAATTACTGAAACTTGGCAAAAACCACGGGACAACAGCTCCTTCTCTGAACTCCTCCCAACTGGCTTCTCATACTTGAGCGCTCTGCGCGGGTTTGGTAGAGGGGGGGGCCTGGCTGCAGTTTTCAATGAGGCGTTCAAGTACCACCTGTTGCCTCAGAAAAACTACAAAAGCTTTGAAAGCATGCTGTTTGTGCTGGAATCTGCAAAACCTCTACTGTGTGGGCTCATTTATCGCTCTCCACAATATAATAAGGACTTTCTCAGTGATTTTTCAGAACTACTGGCTGATCTACTGCCAAAATTTGACTCCCTGCTTTTTTGTGGAGATTTCAACGCATATACCTGCTGCCCAAGTAATCAACTTGGATGTGAGTTTCAGGACCTTCTGGACTCTTTTAACCTGTCGCAGTCTGTCTCGGGGGGCACGCTCAGTCAGGGTCATACACTGGACTTAATTATCTCTCACGGCCTTCACATATCTGCTGTGGAGATTCTGGACACCTACATTTCAGACCATTTTCCCATCTTATTTGAATTTTCCACCCCTCCTGCACCGAAGGCTGTTCTACCAGCACATCTCTGCCGCTCCATCACCCCATCCACCCCAAGTCAGTTCACTGATGCCTTTAAGAGCACTGACTTGTGCTCTGCCGTCAGCCTGGACCCATCTCTACATCCTGAGGACTTCATCAGCTCCTTCCATCACACCTGCACAACGATCTTGGACTCCATCGCTCCTCTCAAACAGGTTTCTTCAAAGAATAAATCACCTCCATGGCTCAATGAAACAATGCGGGCCCTTCGACAACGCTTCAGGAAAGCAGAGCGAAAATGGAAGCGGGACCGGCTTCATGTATCCCAGGGAATACTGAGAGACTGTCTCTGTGATGATCAAAATGCTGTTAAGCAGGCCAAGTCACAGTACCTCTCCAATTTAATCCCCACCAGCTCCAACCGGCAGAGGACGCTATTTTCCACAATCCAGTCTGTCATCAATCCTTCAGTCAATGTTCTGAAAACTGCCACTCAGTTTACCTGTGATGACTTTCAGAGCTATTTGGTCAACAAAATAGACTCTATCAGGTAGAACATTGTCAGTCCATCCAACACTGTCCAATCATGTGCGTCTGCAATAACCACCGCTGTTTTTGACCAGTTCGACCTGGTTTCACTGCCTCACCTCATCAAGGTGGTTCAGCAGATGAAACCAACAAACTGTTCTCTGGACATCATTCCATCAAAAATATTCAAACATTCCTTTGATGTAATTGGTCCTTGTGTTTTGTCATTTATCAACAGCTGTCTAACTTCAGGTTATGTGCCATCTGCTTTCAAACACGCTGTGGTCAGGCCTCTTCTCAAAAAACCAGGCTTAGATCCTACAGCTCTCTCTAATTTCAGACCAGTTTCCCATCTGTCATTTTTATCGAAGGTCCTAGAAAAAATTGTTTTTATTCAACTTCAATCTTTTCTAGAGCACAACAACCTGTTTGAAAAATTTCAGTCAGGTTTTCGAGCTCGTCACAGTACTGAATCTGCACTGCTCAAAGTGCAGAATGACATTCTTCTGTCTCTGGATGCAAAAAACCCTGTTCTGCTGGTGATGTTAGACCTTACAGCAGCTTTTGACACTGTCGACCATCAGGTACTAATCAACCGCTTGTCTCAGCTGGTTGGCCTCCAGGGAGTTTGCTAGAGTGGTTCAGATCTTACCTAACTGGGAGAACTTTTTCTGTCATGATAGGTGATCTGTCCTCCTCTTCATCAACCCCTCTGACCTCTGGCGTACCACAGGGATCCATTCTGGGGCCAGTCCTCTTTTCTCTTTACATGCTGCCATTAGGATCAATCATTGCACGTCATAATCTGTCTTTTCACATGTATGCAGACGATTTACAAATCTATCTGCCAGTCACTCCCAACCCCTCACCCAGTTCAAACACTCTTGTCAACTGCTTAAATGACATTAAGCACTGGCTCTCTCAAAACTTCCTCCACCTAAACACAGATAAAACTGAATGCATTTTATTTGGTGCACCCGGTGACACCAGCAACATCCTTCCCAGTCCCAGTGTTGGTTTTCCCCTCCCCCACTTCAACCCGGTGGTCAGAAATCTTGGAGTGCAGCTTGACTCCAACTTAAAGCTTGATAAACAGATCAGTTCTGTTGTCAAGACCAGCTTCTTTCAGCTCCGTCTGCTCTCTAAAGTAAAGTCACTCCTCAGCCGTAGTGATCTGGAGAAGGCCATCCATGCCTTTGTGACCTCCAGACTTGACTATTGTAATGCTTTGTATGTTGGTATTAATCAATCCTCCATCTCCCGTTTACAGCTTGTACAGAACTCTGCCGCGCGCTTTTTGACCAACACACGAAAATATGAACACATCACTCCTGTCCTGTCCTCTCTACACTGGCTCCCGGTTCAGTTCAGGATACAGTTCAAGCTGCTCCTGTTTGTTTTCAAAGCTCTGAATGGACTTGCTCCTCTGTACATCTCAGAACTTTTGAAAGCCCATCAGCCCGGCAGAGCTTTACGATCTGCCAGTCAACACCTGCTGGAGGTGCCTCGCTCAAGGTACAAACAATGGGGAGACCGGTCATTTTCTGTTGCCGGCCCAAAAGCCTGGAACAGCCTCCCCCTTGAGCTGCGTGCCACCTCTGATCTGACTCTGTTCAAAACCAGACTGAAGACCCACTTGTTCAAAAAAGCTTTCAGTGTGTAACTTTTATTACTTTGGTATTTTAGTATGTAGCTTTTTTATTTCCATTGCCTCCTTTTATTGCTGTTGTTTATGTTCTATTTTTCACAGATTTATTGTACCTGTTCTTATATTTTCTGTCCTGTTAAGCACCTTGGTCAATGCAAGGCATTGTAGGAAAGTGCTATACAAATAAAAGTTTATCATTATTATTATTATTGTACGCCAAAAAGTACGGTACATTAATAAAACACGTGGCACTGTTTCTAAACTGCTTTGCAAATATTTTTGGTTGCATGATTTTAAAAAAAAGTTACTCTTTATCATTATTTGTTTTTACGGTTTAGACCATGATGATGATGATGATGACGATGGGACTGTGGAAGCTTGTGATAGGTTAGCCGACAGCATTTGAGGAAATTAAAGGCACTCGTCCAACACGCTGCTTCCTTGTGTGACATCATGTGAAAATGAAATCAGTCAAGATATGAAGGGAATGATTGACCTTTACAACTCTGACTCCTTTGGTACAACGTGCAGATGTCTGAAAGTGCAACGTTCATTTGTTTAAGTCAAAGTCAAAGTCAAAGTCAACTTTATTGTCAGATCTGCAATATGTACTGTACAGGACATACACAGGACCGAAATTGCGTTTCTCTCAGTCCCTCGGTGCAACAGTAAACATCTAAACATTGAAACACTGAAACATATAATAATAGACATAAGCATAAAATAGTAAAACTAACACTGTCCTGAGTTTTTTGCATAGTGGTATAAGAGTATGAAAATTTACACCAACTCTAAAACTAAAACATTAAACATTTAATGAACATAATACTGTCCTGAGTTTTTGCATACTAGTATAAAAAAAGAGTATAAACAGTTATTCTCAACTACTGTATAATAAACACCATGAGAATGTCCTGTTCCGTGTTAAGGTGAGTGGGTTTTCATGCAAAATGTGTGAACTGACCTCAAAACAAAAGATAAAATGTTTGTGAAACTGCTCATCAGAGGCGGTCATTCAACAAGTCGTGCACGGATGTGTACTCAGGATCTCTCTACGTGGAAGCGTCTACTCAGAAAGCAACAGATTACAGTTTGTAAATGCACAGTGGGACAAAGACCTTCATTTTTTTGAAGACACGTCCTGTGGTAACTAAAATGTGGCCACGTTTGGAGGAAAAAGAAGGAAGCATAAAAGCCCGTGAGCACCATCCCAGCTGTGAAGCATGGAGGTGGCAGCATCATGGTGTGTGGTGATTTGCTGTGACCTTCACAAAGTAAAATCCTCACGATAAAAGAACATTATGTGGAAATATTGAAGCAACATCTCAAGACATCCAGGAAGTTAAAGCCTGGTTGCAAATAGTTCTTCAGATGAGCTCCAGACATGATTTAGTTACAAAGGGGATCAAGGACAACAAAGTTGGTGTTTTGGAGGGGCCTCACAAAACCTGACCTCAGTCCCATAGATAACTGAGTGTGAGGAAAACTCCAGTAATCTACTGGGAGAAGCTTCTGGAAGGATCCCCAAAATAATTGACCCATGTCATAGAATTCACAGGCAAAAGAAACAAAACTAAAGCAGGATGCAGGAAGTGATTTTCTTAGTTAATTTCTATGTGTTTATGTTACTTCCAGACCTTTCAGAACCCCGAGTACGTTGGCAGCCTGGTTCCGACCTACGTCGTCTTGTTCCTGATGGGAGTTTGGGCGTTTTACACGGCCGGCGGCTCCCTCCGAAACCTCAAACTCTGCCTCACCTGCAAAGACAAGGACTTCCTGCTGGCCAACCACCGACCCAGATAACGGCGTGTGCTCGGCACAATAACAGGACTCTATCCAAAGATCACACCGAACACACCGACAGGCTGTTAGCCTGCTGTTTCATTCTGCACAGGCTTAAAGAAACGTGACCGATGATAACTCTGGGTTTTATTTGAGCTGGATGAAAACACATTTCTCTCCTGGTGATTTGAAAGAAACTTGCATGGCAACACTCCTGACCTTCTTTAGATATGGAGTCTGATGACTGACGGCTTCATCTGCCGCCTGTGTAAAAGCTCTTTAAATGTGGATTATGAAAACTTTTCTGTATATAAGTCTACATTTTGAAAATCTTGATGTGTAGATAGTGAAAGCTTTCTGAGGCGTCAGAACGTGGCACAAACAAACGGTGAACTCACTGCTGGTATTTATCTGTTTAACCTGGTTATTTTCAGCTTCAGTGTCTTTTCCTCATGAGATAAAAAATCTTCAACCAAACATGAACAAATTCAGCTCAACGTGCCTGTAATTGTTGATACTCCTGTTTGAGCTGATTAGCCAAACTGGAAACTAAATAACACTGAAGCAATTTAGTTTCACACCAACTGTTTATTCATCTTTTTATGTTGATTTCTGCACAAATGTGTTTGTGCAGTCATTGATCGTGCATTTAGTGTTTTAACTTTGTCTACTGCATCAGAAATCACACTGAACGTTTTCTTTGCACTTGATTTTAGTTTGTATGAAAGCTGACGATTAAAACCGATGGGCTTGAACTTAAACGTGTAAGTTTAACATTTCATTTCGTTTAGTCCCTAAAACAAACAAGCCCTACAGTTATAAATCAGTTGTTGGTATGTTTAAGAAATGTGGTACCAATTTGTTGAATTTACTTTCTATTGTTTACGCTGGCTGAAAAAAAGGACCGACTACAACAGCATACATATCTGTCAGTGGACTGTAAACACAACAAATAAATAACAAAAGCACCTGAAAGGTAAAGTTAAAAAAAAGATGTTCGTCGGTGTGTGTTCTGAGTTTATTTCTCATTTCACAGGAAAAGGTCCAATCATCTTACCTCCAGTTGTGACAGATAATTGTCCTTTGTCGCAAAGTGAAAAGAGAGACTACCCCCAACCATCTGTCCACACATGCTGTGAGCGTGATAACTCTAAAATTAAGCAACGTGCCGACTTTCATATTGGTGTGTGACTGCATTGTCACTATCAAGAATTAGGCTATTACCGGTACATCAAAATTCAAGATGGCCACAACCATATATATATATATATATACACAGGTAGTCCCGACTTACGAGCGCTCTTACGAGGTCCCGGACTTACGAGCATGCATCTCATTAAATTTAAAAAAATAATAAATGATTACATGTACAGTCACCAAGCACTTAGCCTATCCTAACACAGTTTTTAAAGATGAAGGAGTGAGTTGAATTGTCTCCCTTTCACATAAAGGGAGCTAGCTCCCTTTATGGGAATGGAGCCTGCAGGGAGGAGGGAGACAATTCAACTGACTCCTTCATCTTTAAAAACTGTGTTAGGATAGGCTAAGTGCTTGGTGACTGTACAGTACTGTACATTTATCTATTTATAAAATTAAAAAAATACTGTATATACTGTATATTTTTAATAAATAGATAAATGTACAGTACTGTACAGTCACCAAGCACTTAGCCTATCCTAACACAGTTTTTAAAGATGAAGGAGTCAGTTGAATTGTCTCCCTCCTCCCTGCAGGCTCCATTCCCATAAAGGGAGCTTGCTCCCTTTATGTGAAAGGGAGACAATTCAACTTATTCCTTCATCTTTAAAAACTGTGTTAGGATAGGCTAAGTGCTTGGTGACTGTCCAGTACTGTACATGTATTCATTTATTAAAATATATATATATATTTTTTTTTTTACTATGTGATCCTTTTTTTTTTTTCCATTTATAGATGGCCTCCCTTCACACCTTATAGCCATCCTCTCACTCCAATATGTATTTTATTTTTTTTAATAGAGAGAAAGAAAAGAGAAAGTGAGACAACAAAACAACAATTATCCACAAAAAGAGCACAAGGCAAACACACCAAACCTCCGTCCACAATCCTGCAAAGCACATGACAGAACACAGCAACGAAACATACAAGCATAAAGACTGATAATATTCATGACCTTGCAGTAGATTTCTATAAATACACATACCCATACCTACAAATATATATACAGTATACATACATATATATTTATATTCATTTATATACCCATCTACATATATCTACATATACATCCCTGCATCCATTTGTGTGTGGTTGTGAGCATGCATAAGTGAATAAGGTTCCTCCAATAGAACATTTAGTAGCGATTGTGAAGCATCAGAGATCCGTCCCCCCAAAGCCCGAGACAGACGAAGGGGCGATCAAAGCCCAAGACCCCAGGAAGGACCCCGAGCCCAGAGTCCCCAGGACCACCCGAACAGGACGAGCCACTCGTCCACTCCCCAGATCCGACCAAGGGGAAGAACCGGACGAACCCCACCAGGGACCACACACAATGACCCCCCGGGGTCAACAGCGACAAATACACAGGCCCCCGCCGGAGCCCGCTGCACCGACGTAGCCCCAGGGCCGGTCACCGAGGCCCGGGCACCGGGGACGCCCATCCCTCAGGTCCAGACCCGACAGGACCAGAGGACCCGAGCCCCACCAGGCAGCCACCAGGCCGAGCTGACAAACGCCCAAGCGCCCAGCCCCAGATAGTGAGGGCCCCAAGCACGCCCGCAGGCAGAGGAACACCCACCAGGGGGCCACGTGGCAGGAGCGCGACACTGGGTAGCCTCAGAAGTATCAGAGAGGGGGCAGTCCAAGTCCCAGCCTGACACTTAAACATTCATACACAGACACACTCATTCAGACCCACCCTCATCCTCACCCTCAGTCACAGAAAGACAAACAATAACGACACGTTCCATTCATAATCCCGATGCACACTCTATACCCCCCAGGTCCAAGACATGTACCTGCTCCCTACATGGGGCAGCCCACATCCAAACCCAGGAGGTAGGCCCATTCATTCTGGGGTGGAGAGCAGCAGACATCCAAGATCCGGCCCACCCCGCGCCCCGCCGACAGGACAGGACACCCGAGTCCAAGCAGCCCCAGGGGGAGCGCACTGCCAGCCCCGCCCACGGCGAACCCGCAGGCCCCGAACCCCCCCACACCCCAGCACAACCCCTGACGGCCCACCCCCAGAATGTCCGCCAGGCAACCAGGGGGGTAAGAGAAAAATAAATAAATAATATATATATATATATATATAAATAAATACATAAATAAATAAAATTGAAATTAACAAATCAAGACCCCGACACACACACCCCCGTCCCCAAATGTACTGTTGGTGAGTGTTGTTGTAAAGTGTATTTAAAAAGGAAAGAGAAGGAGCAAAGGCTGGCATTATACCAGTTTCCCCTCCACTCCAACTCTAACCCAGGCCCTAATTGTCTAGATGCATAATGTTGAGTGAGCATAGGCATGGGGGCGAGATTGATGTCATCCCGCCACCCATAGCCATAGTGCTCACTCCATTCCCTATATGTGACTTTTATGAAGATGTTTATGAATGAATGTCTAAAGTGTATATAAAATTGAGTCCCAGGTGCTCTGAACAACAGAGATGTAAAACCATTGCAGCACACCCGAGACCCAAATTCCCTACATGTATTAATTTAAGATGAAGAGGGCGGAGGTGCGTGTTGAGGGATGGGGAGAAAAATATCTGCAGGAACAGTGCTCCCACAGCGAGTCAGCTCCCCCGCTGACCCTGCGTACCCTCCACCCCCCTCAGCTCGCCATTACTATGTGATCCTACTTACGAATATTTGACATACGAGCGCCCCCTAGGGACGGAACTCGCTCGTAAGTCGGTGACTACCTGCAGGGAACCCCCGACCTACGA
Organism: Garcialebias charrua; assembly: GCA_038048925.1. Lineage (NCBI taxonomy): Eukaryota > Metazoa > Chordata > Actinopteri > Cyprinodontiformes > Rivulidae > Garcialebias > Garcialebias charrua. The sequence continues at coordinate 45,522 of JBBPBX010008983.1, read as the reverse complement.
CTCCATCGACCTGCGAACCACGGGACCTACGAACGAACCAAAGTTGAAGAATGCCATCGACGTATGGCAAAAAGTTCGTGACCTACGAACGAACCAAGCTAAAATATATAATCGAGCTACGGCAGACTGGATGCATGACCTACGAACGAGCCCTATTACAAGTATATAATCGAGCTACGGCGTAACTGCGTCACATATGGCAATCGGCGAGGTGGGGGAGGGGATTGCCTTTGGCTGTTGCTTGTTGAGCATGGGCGTGACACTGCGCATGACAGTGGAAAAGTACCGCCAGCGAGAGGGGGGGCTGGGCTTCTGGCGGATGTACACACAGCCGCAGTGCACCTGGCGGCGGAGGGATCCGTACAGGTAAAGCGGTAACTATTTAAAGGGCAGCGGCCATTTTGTCCCTCGTGGGTTAGTTACGGTGATTGATGAGAAGAGACATACGATGAGAAAAACATCTGTCTACCTACACTTCAGTCAAAGTAAGGCAATTTTGTTTCATTTTTCTGCTGCTTCTAGCTTTTTCTGAGTTCATGGACTTCTTTCTCATGCACATGGACACTCATCAACGCACTGGTTTCAAAAACATGATGGTTGCAACATGCTTCTGATAGATGTGATGCTGCTGATGGATTTATGGATTCATGTGTGATTGTTGACATCATTTTGCTGATGTCAGTTCCTGCTGATTTGCTGCTCTGATGTTAAAAGCTGCACTTTGAGAAGTGTTCATGTGTGATTGTTGACATCATTTTGCTGATGGGAGTCCCTGATTTGCTGCTCTGATGTTAAAAGCTGCACTTTGAGAAGTGTTCATGTGTGATTGTTGACATCATTTTGCTGATGGGAGTCCCTGATTTGCTGCTGTTCTGATGTTAAAAGCTGCACTTTGAGAAGTGTTCATGTGTGATTGTTGACATCATTTTGCTGATGTGATTTCCAGCTGATTTCCTGCAGTTCTGATGTGAAGTTACTGATGTACAGTTACTGTGTGTGTTTATGGATGCATGTGTGGTGTAATGGTTTAGATAAGTGTTTGTAAATAAAGTTCTGTGCATGTTTATGGCCCAGTATGTCAGTCTCATGCTGTTAAATGTGTGCGCGGCGCACCGTTAGCGGTATTTCCGCGACCTACGAACAGAATAACGACCTACGAACGGGACGCAATTTTCACCCCCTACCTACGACCGGATCGAGCTGCGAACGGTTCTTAGGTCCCGAACTCGTTCGTAGGTCGGGGGTTCCCTGTATACAGTGGTGCTTGAAAGTTTGTGAACCCTTTATAATTTTCCATATGTCTGTTTAAATATGACCTAAAACATCAGATTTTCACACCAGTCCCAAAGGTAGAAAAAGAGAACCTAGTTAAACAAGAAAACAATACTTGATCATTTATTTACTGAGGTAAATGATCAGGTCTCTCTTGTAAAATGAGTCCTCGAGGCTCAATGAGATTAACCTGCCTAAATAAAGGTTGAATGAATGAAAAATCCAATATATTTGTGATGTTAAAAGTATGTGAACCTCTAGGGTTATCAGTTAATTTGTAGGTGAAATTAGAGTCAGGTGTTTTCAATCAATGGATAATGTTCAGGTGTGAATGGGCCCCTTGTTTGATTTAAAGAGCAGGTATTGGAGCATCAGAGAGGACCAACAGAGGACATCACTGGTAGCAGTCTCCATACCATCCAGGACATCTACCACAGCACAGCTGATGTCTACGGTGGCCCTGAGGTGCAAAACACATGAACAAATAATGCAACACACTTTAACAAAGTCTTGAAACAAATTAATAAAGTCTTGAAACAAATTAACAAAGTCTGAAACACTTTAACAAAGTCTTAAACACTTTAACAAAGTCTTAAACACTTTAACAAAGTCTTGAAACTAATTAACAAAGTCTTGAAACAAATTAACAAAGTCTTGAAACAAATTAACAGTCTGAAACACTTTAACAAAGTCCGGAAACACTTTAACAAAGTCTGGAAACACTTTAACAAAGTCCGGAAACACTTTAACAAAGTCCGGAAACACTTTAACAAAGTCCGGAAACACTTTAACAAAGTCCGGAAACACTTTAACAAAGTCCGGAAACACTTTAACAAAGTCCGGAAACACTTTAACAAAGTCCGGAAACACTTTAACAAAGTCCGGAAACACTTTAACAAAGTCCGGAAACACTTTAACAAAGTCCGGAAACACTTTAACAAAGTCCGGAAACACTTTAACAAAGTCCGGAAACACTTTAACAAAGTCCGGAAACACTTTAACAAAGTCCGGAAACACTTTAACAAAGTCCGGAAACACTTTAACAAAGTCTGAAACAAATGAGAGAATCACACACGGAAAGGGATTGTACTAACTCCGAGGCTGACCCGGAAGTGATGACATTTCGACCCGAGATGGACAACAGTCGAGTCGCGTTTTGTCCTTTCTGTGGGACACCTATAAATATATTAACGCGGTTTTGTTTTTCGTGCGGTCGATCCTTGGAGTTTTTAAATGGCACAGAGCAGATGGATGCAGGAGAGGGGACATCTCAACAACCGGACAATGCTAAACAAAGTACCGTAAGTGCAGCGTAATGTTAGCTTTTTTAATTAGCCTGTGAATAAAAAATATTAGCGCTATTGGTTACCTCATTTTGATTTTTGAGACCGATCTTTTTTAATTTCAGCAGAACAACCTGGCCCATCATATAAACTTTTCAAAGAGTACCGAAGCTCCAAGTCCAAAGAGCGTCAGGATTTTAACTACGGTCCGAGAGGAAAACACGTGCAGGTAAGAAGCTGTACAGGTAACAGTACTGACCTGACTCGCTGACTGTGAAACTGTAGTGGCACAAATTAGACCATAGAGAAACACATATGTATGTATCGTGTTTATTGATTGATTTTTTTTTTACCTCTTATACGTTAAATTGCTCTCATCTTTGTCATAGATAAACATTGGATTGATGGTGCCAAGTGGGACTGGTTTAAAACCTCTAAGAGGGAAAATGGTCATGTTATTTGTAGACCCAGAGGTAGGAGCACCCGACATACTGCAACAAGGTGTCCAGAAAATGAGGAGGAGGACATACAAGAAGGACCGTACATCCTGTTGTATCCAGACTGCTCAGAGGTGGTCACTGTGCCTGGATCAGAAAGACCATTCAAACTGGCTGACTATAAAAGGGAACCAGGAAGGCAATATTCCAGAATTACATTGTTTATTTGCCGTAAAACACATTTTAAATGAGGTGAGTGGATGTAAACATTAAATACAAAGTATTTTAACTTGTTTCAATCTACTGAAAGATGCCTCCACAGTATCTGTATGATCAGTTGTTTATTTTTACAGAAGTGGATGATACCTCAGATTCCTATCCTGAAATTGTCATCACATCAAGGAGCATGGCTGAGTTCAATCAAGCAGACACAGTGGTATATCAAACATTCACAAAACATACATTTTTTATTTTTGGGGGTGGACTACTGCACTTGTAATTTACTTTTTGTGTTGAATTTTGTTCAGTATTTTGTGCAGACAGTTTCAGTTGAAATAACAGAAGGATTTTTTTTATATATGTTTGAGACTAAATAATACCTTACTAACTAAAGTAACTTAAATAAAATTAACCCTTGTTGTTTATTTTAGTTTGTAACGTATCAAATATGAAACCAAAGCAGTTTGCCAGGGCTAAATGTTTTTAGTTTATTTTAGAGAGAGAGAGAAAAAGATCATCATTCCGCTGCAGACGAGGGAGGGATGGGGGCGACGTGAAGAAGTGCCTGTGCAGATTACTTCTACTAGCATATTTAGCTAGTTTATACCAGCACATTACGGTGAAGCGATGAATAACCTGAAAATAACCTGAAGAGCTCTGAAGTTTAGTATCTACAGTACTAACGTTGGGCACGTTTTATTGAAAGAGGTGGGACACAATCTTATTTATATTAAATTAGCTCAGCCAAAGCCTTAAAGTCCTCCATCACCGAGCCTGGCTGTTAGTTTAAACATCAGGTGAAATACAAGACAGGTCATGCAGCCACAATACTGTGGAATAAATGCTGATAATTGTTTTGTTTTAATGTATTATCTTTAATTGCGTTTTGCAATGATAGTATGCACCTACTGTTTTTAGTTTGTAGTAAGCCTAGATGGAATTTTGGACTCTGTGCAGTTCCTAGAGATTAAATGTCCTCTAAAGAGCTCCATGTCATTTGCACAGTTTCGTGTTGGCCAAATTGTGACATCAGATGCTTAGAAGATGAGAAGTAACTCATACTTACCAATGGCCAAAGTGGATTCTACGAGGAGCTTTTTATTTCTGTCTCTGTGGAGCAGACTTGACTGGTTGTGAAGGAATTGTCGCGAACACACAGCTACAATGAGTTTCTCTTCCATAGTCCATGACTCCGCAGGTTTTTTTCTGTGTCCCTCCCACAAACAATACGTCACGTAGTTGCGCAATCGTTTCCGCGTCACATAGGGACTCTCGCCCTCTCCCCCTGACCCCCTCTCTTCTCCCCCCGACTCTCCCTGATCAACCAATCAGGGAGAGTTGAACGGCGTTTGAACGTTTGAACGGCGAAATCTTCAGCATGTTGGAGGCGTGCTTTGGAGGCTGACGCGGGTTCACGTGCACGGAAAAACGCTTTCCAGCACGCTCAACACGCACGTGACGTGACGCCCGACGCCAAGACGCGGCTGGAAGCGCGTCCCCCATTGACTTTGCATGTAAGCTGGACGCTCCTGCCGTTGAAACGCTGTTCGGTGTGATCACACCATAAAAGTCTAAAATTTCAAAATCTCGATTTTAGGCCTTAAAAAGGTCTTAAATTTGCCGAATTATTGCGTTGAAGTCTTAATTTTTTTTTGAAGTCTTAATTTCGAGCGCCTCGTAATCCTGCCTCAAGCGCTCCAAAAAAAAGAAAAAAAAGCTTGCTACGTGACAAACATGTGACGCATTGCAGCCAATCAGTTTTCGTGAGAGTCCATGTCACGAGATCGTCGGCGGGCAAGAATAAAACAAAGAAAAAGAATAACAGCAGAAGAAGACGGCGTGCTGTTGCTAACATGGGAAATGCAAATTCAACATCACTTGGCTTGAGAGGGACGACTTTAAGGTTTGGTTAATACAGTATTTAGCTGAATTATTTTGGCTACTGTTGCCTTTATGTTTTTTATTTATTTTTTATTTATAACAATGTAAAAGATAAGTGGTTTATTTCTAAATCCTTTTGGCTAGTATTGCCTTTGTGTTTTTATTTATAACAATGTATGTTCAGTCTCATTAAAAGTTATGTTTCCTTGTAAATACATTTGCATGTTATAATTTAATGACACGAGATGGTACTCCGCAGTTACTCACTACTTGAGTAGGTTATAATCAAAGTACTTTATTACTTTTACTCAAGTAAATTTTTGGATGCCTACTCACTACTTTTACTTGAGTAATATTTGGTTCAAGTAACAATACTTTTACTTGAGTAAAAATTTTGAATACTCTACCCACCTCTGTATATATATATATATATATATATATATATATATATATACATATATATATATATATATATATATATATATATATATATATATATATATATATATATATATATATATATATATTGCTGGGTTTCAGATGACGTAGCAGTGACGTCACAGAATGCAGATGCGGGGCAAGAAGTAAACGCAGCCGTTTCCTTCTGTTGCTGATTCAGCATCAACATGCCTAAATTCTGTGCCGTTTACGGTTGTTGCAACCGCTCTAATCGAGAGATAGATAAAAGTTATTTTCGTGTTCCGAAAGTAGTATGCTACAAGGGGATTAATTTAAAAAAACTTACAGAAAAAAGACGACAAACGTGGATTACAACCTACGGCTAAAAACAGGAGGTGCAGAAACTGACGAGAGTCTGCAGCGACCACTTTGTTACAGGTAAGGGTCGTATCGTTTAAATCATATTTTCAGATATTTTATTGGACAGTAACTAGAAAGACAGGTAAGATATGTTATGCCCTAGCTTGTGTAGTGGTTCAACACTTGGTTGTTCCCAGAAAAAATCCGATTAGAATGCTAATGTTGTTAGCGGTTAGCTTAGTGCTAGGAAAGGCATTTACGTGTTTTACTTTAAAGTGGTGTCTTATATTTAGGTTGTCCGAGTGCAGCAGGTGATGTACATTCCCAAGACTGGGCCCCCACTGTTAACCTGGGGTACCAAAGAAGTAACGAGTGGCCACAAACAGAAGCATCCCTCCGGCGCAGGGAAAGAGCTAAGGCCTGGAAGCTTCTCTGCACTGAGGAGGCCAACAGTCTGGAAGATGAGCTCTGTGAAGAAAGCTTACCAGCCCCTGAAAACGAACGATTCAAAGGTAAAATAATAATAAATAAAAATACTATTTATTTATTTATAGAATTTCTGAACGTAATTTTTAATAATTAAATATTTGCAGATGCAGAATGCCAGACGGATCTAAGCATGGTTGACCTCACAAAGCTGGAGGATGCAGTGAAAGGCTACACAACTGAGATCTGCGACCTTAAGGAAAAAGTCTCAGTGACTAAATTTACTCCTGAAACCTTCCAGAACAACGATAAAACAAAGTTTTATACGGGACTGCCCAACTTTTTAGTTTTGATGCAAATTTTTCAGCTCTGTGAACCTTATACATCAGCATGTCATCACTGTCAGCACTCTCCAAATTTGAGCAATTTATTATGATACTTATGCATCTCAGATTACATCTGCAGCTTCAAGACCTTGCCTATAGATTTAATGTGTCAAAAGCCACTGTGTCTCGAATTTGTTTTAGAACGATTCATGTTCTCCATGAAAGATTACAATTCTTAATAGTGGCCTGAGCGACAAGTAATTCAATCAACTATATTTATATAAATATTTTAAGTTTAAATGATTATACATGTATTTATCATTTAAAGTAAATCAAAAGTAAATTAAATCACTAATACTGTTACAGACCATATTTGTACATGTTAATTGTTCATGAAGACAAAAAAAAAATTTACCCAATAAGGTTGAATATTTTTAATTTATTCAATGAACTCCATAACCAATCTTTGTGAATATTGGTCAGTTAAAATGACATGAGTTTTGCTATTGAAATAAAAACATTTTTCTGAAGTAGACTCATTTTGCAACATTTGTGACATATGACATTTGTATGTGCTGTTATTTAACATATTAGAACACCTTTGAAATTCACAAGCTAATCTCATATTGATTTAAATATATCATTTGATTTAACATACTTAACTTTTCAATTAAGATTATTGTAAATAAAAAACAGCTGTCATGACATGTAACAACATCACATGACCCTTCTGCAGAGTGCTTGCTACAGGTGTAGCTGAAACATGTTATGGTAGTGACAAATGTTTTTGGGGAAAAAAAGAGCAACTGTTTAAATTTGTATAAACTTTTCAAACTCCTTTCATCAACTACTCCAAATAACATTCTTGATTCTTAGATTGGTTAGTCACGTGTGGATTTCTGTCCCAGGATTTCAGGTAGGATGCAATGTGTAAAATAGTGCTGAATTTTGGGAACTGCTGTTTCCCACAGCTGGTCATCTGGCAGAATTCTTTCCACATAAATATCATTTTCACTCCATACTACAAAATCACAATATTGTACATCCACAATGTGAATCTGATCCTGGAGCTGATGGTAATAAGGATGGTTCCTATCCAGTTGTACAGAATCTCCAACCTTGACGAGACGACGAGACAAAAACCAGGCTGTCCAGCACACATCCTCAGACCGACTTCATGCTGTTTGCTCTGTGGGCACTGAAGGACAAGACAATGAAACTTAGACATAAAAAATAAATACGGTAGTCTCCAAAACATTTCAATATGATACGTTTTTAAAGATTGTGTTTCACTCATTTCACTATCCAACACCAATGTTAGAAAATGAGACTATATTTATGTCTCTGTCAACCAGGTGTGTTCCACAGGTAAGAATGTATTAATCTGGACTAAGTTTTAAAAGGTGATGGAAAGGTCACACATTTTTTAACTGGAAACAAGGCAACATCCCACAAACTGCAAGACCATCCCCAAAACTACGGCTACATGCTGTGAAATATGCAAACAACAAAGATTTGAGTAAAAAATTATAGTTGTAACATTCATACTGTGAGGTGCGCAAAGTCTGCAGTGCAGTACCCTAATGCATGCTCAATAATCCAGGTAGAAAAATCTAAAAAAGCTAAGTCTGCAGTGCAGTAGTCCAAACCTTTTGAGAAATAAATTTTACCTTGATTTCACACACCCTGGCTCCATGACAGTCACATGAAACGACTCCATCTGGTGAGGCTCCCATGTATGGCCACCTTGAGTTTAACCAGCTAGTATCTGAAGTTACAAAGAAGATACGATCACCTTGATGATACTGTATTATCAAAACAAAAAAAATCATAATATTTTCAGTACATTAACTTACCTTTTTAATGGAGTTACTGTAGATCTCTGACCTACAGTGTAGAAATGCATATGACTCAACGTTAACACATACAACTCCAGCACGAATTTGGCTTTACAGAAGCTAAATATATTATTTTTAAGTAGATCCACGCACATAGAAATAACAGGGGGCTAACTAAACTTGTTGTTAGCATTAGCGATAGCGTAGTTAGCATAGGCTAATTACTAAATAAATAATACATCTCACTACTCACCCGGGCAGAAACAAGTCGACAACCATTTAAAGCTTCTTTTGATCCTAAATGGTTAACCCAAAACTCGTCCTCGCCAGTTTATTTAGGGCTTTGGCATACTTGCTGTAATCCATTCTGCTGTGTTTTGAACTGGGGAAAATCACTTCCTGCCCCGCATCTGAATTTCGCGCCACTTCCGGGTCACGTGATTGCAACCCAGCAATATATATATATATATATATATATATATAAATAAAATGTTAGATCTTTATATTCATACACACACACACACACACACAAACACAAAATACAGCTCTAGTATTACGGAAACAAAACTAAGTGTTTAAGACATTGTTCCCGATCTCCACAATGGCTACTCTGAGAAAAAAAATTGATGCACAAATATTTCGAAAACATTTTTACTTGCTGCAACATGAGAGCCAGGCCTTGGAACTTGTGTTAAAAAAACATAAATCCCTTGTGAGTTTTTCAAGACATTATGAATACTTCCTTGTGAATACTATTCTCAGTATGCCATCAACATACATGGCCCAGTGAGATACATTAGTTTGAGACAGACTCACAAAACTCCAAGTCACTTCAAACTAACTCATGCTTTCTGGTATTTTGCAGACACCTTCAACATTTTCTATCAAATGTCCCATATTTTGAGTTCAAATCTATCCAGCTTTTTTAGACTCTTACACAATCATAGTTATTCGAGACAGGGATAAAAAAAAAATTAATGAAGGTAAAGGTTTGGACTACACTTTGTCCTTTCTTTTAAATTCCCTCACCCCCATGTTTTTCCTATCTTGAAAATTCAATAGACTAACCTTAAGAATTTAATTGATGCTGCCAACGGGATTACAAAAGGGCTGGCCGGCACCAACCGGGGACAGCTGATTAGCGGCGGGGGTAATTGTTCATTGATTGATGTATCTCCTTACCTCTTTCCCTGGGCAGCTCTTTTAAATAGTGTTTTGTTTGCCACTGAGGCAGCACCACAGCAGACAGACAGGGCATTACCATACACCTTCATTTTTTACACCACTAATACCATATTTTTATATTAATGCCTATTCCTTAAAGGAATATACGGTACATCGCCTGCCGCCTATTTAGATTGTTATAGATGTTTTGTTCAGATCTTGGGGAAAAAATACAGGGTATTGTGTTTCGCTCGATGTGTGTGAATGACTCTCAGATACTGCCACACATGATCTTAGTATATTTGTAAAACTAACAGTCACAGCAATTTTTTTGTTTGCTAAAGTTGATTTGTTGTGGAGGCTGACTAAAATTGGGGAGACTTCAAACGATTAATATGTAAGGGTACATCTACTAATTACTTGTGATTGTATCAATAAAATTTGTTGAATTATTGATACAATATTTTACCATACAAAACACACCGACTTTACTGCTTTTGTATTTTGGTGATGGGCAACAAGACCTATAGTTTTTGGGGATATTGCACGACAAAGTTGATCTTGTGGAACCTACAAAAGTGTATTTTCTCCATGTTTTAATTACTTATCCTGATTCTGCTAACCTGTGCTTTCTATTTTCAGAAATTAGAGCAGAGGAGATAAAAGCTTGGTGATTAAAAGGATCCTAATAATGATTTTTTTTTTTTTAAGAAAAGAGAAAAGGAATGTGCACAGCAAAAGATCTGGATGTGTGTAAAGCAATGCTTTCTGAGGAAAATCCTTATTAGGTTCAGCAAACAGCAACAATCTCCCCATTATGTCCTCTTTTCTCTGACTCCAAGGCATCGCTTCATTCTGGTCCCTCTCACTGTGAAAAGCCGGGGTTGTCTCAGTCTGAACAGCGACTTCGAAAGCTTCCGCTGCTGCAATTTCTGCTTCACCTTGTCCTTAGCCAACATTGAAATCTACTGCCAAGTGCTTCCCCCAGCTCTGGCACGGTGATGGGTTGACCATCGAGCAATTACAAGGGAACTTGGCAATCGGGAGGAAATCCAGTCATTAAAAGGGCTTAACACTGGCAAAGGGGTCTCCGCTGGTAGCAAGCCGAGGCGCCCCATGTTGAATGGAACCACTA